>JADFUC010001575.1:0-27684 GCA_019722365.1 Lithospermum erythrorhizon | reverse complement strand
CTAGTTACGTATTGCTGATAAACATCACGTATCGATTTATTTAGTCAGTTGGTTTTCCTTACACCATTAGGCTCCATAATATAAACATCGCCATTTTTTTTCGCGGAGTAGGAGCTTAAGAAACTTATCGGCGCTAGCTTATATAGAATGCGCTCTAAACACAATGATACAAGATTGCGAACTCAATTTGGCTCCTTCCATAAGAGAATAAGGTAGCCTTCTCTAAATGCTAATATTCTTGTCTTCGTAGAATGAAAGCGCCTTTGATGCTGCCATTAAGGTCGCCCTTCACCACCAAAGCGTAAGAAGCAGCTACAGTTAAGAAGAAGATAGTTGTGCTGGGGTTAAGAAGAAAAGAAGAAAGGCCGTAAATTCTTGCTACATCTGTGATTCGCCGTGGAAGACAAAAGCTTAGTCCCCGACAGCATGATCTTCAATATCTCCCTCGTATGCAACACTCTACCACTTTATTCTTCTCAAAAACCAGACCGACACTCTTACCACTCTATTATTCTTCAAAACAATGCAGAAATCTTGCTCATTTCTCACACCATCGTCTTCTCAGATCTGATGAATCAACCTGCAAACACCATTTATTCTTCAAAAAACAGAAATTCCAAACCAAATATTTTATGGTATGGTGGATTTAGTGTTGCCCCCAAAAATATTCAAACCAAATATGTAATTTTGCTCATCGGACTATCACCTCCAATCCGCAAATAACAATCTCTCTCTTCAAGAAAACAATAAAAACCCCATATCACAACCCTAAATCCATATTTTGATTGTCCCAAACAATGTCGTGTTTGGCACTCAGCTCTTCAACCAAAGAATGGACCTGCTATTTTTCATTTTAAAGGTTTAAGAACTAACCCCAATTGAATCCAATTTTGCCCCAATTGCTTTTTACATTTTTTTTATTTATTTATTTTAATTTTTAACAATATGAAATTACTAAATTAATCTCTTAAACGTAGTCACGTGACGGGCACGCGGTCAACGGAAATGTGGACTTTTAACGGAAAATTTAACGCCGAGACTACTTTGGTTGGCAAATTTGAAGTCAGCGATGGAAAAAAGTCATTATGAAAGTCAGCGATGGAATGGAATCGCTGATGAAAAGTTGGGGCGATGTCTCGCCGCCTTTAGCCCTTTTTTAAATATCCTGGTTATAAGATCTCCATAGGGTAGAAACTTCGGAGGCTGATCATGGTGCTTCTTTATCTGTGTCAGAACCAAGTAACCCAAATTGATTTTCTTCTTCTTGAGAATAAAATAAATCACCATGAGATCCAAAGGACCGATCTCTATCATAATTCTCGCAAGTTTTGTCGGACAAGCATTTAGGCTACGATATAGTGCAAAAAAAATTGTGCTCCTACATTGGAGGCCCTTTTGATTTGAGAGCAATTTGGTCTTCTCTGAAAGCCTAGTATTCTAAGGGCTTCTTTTCTTGTCGAACGGCGGCGAAGTTGGTTTTCCCACAATCTTAATGCTATCATGCTGAGACCCTAAGAGCTTGTTGAAACCCCTCGTGACAAAACATCAAAAGCTTCGCCATAAAGTGAACTTGCAACCTCCTCTTCCACTGAGAAAGAGAAATTTTCATAGAACAACTTGACCAAGTCGAGATAAACGTTGCCCTCAAAGCCCAACAGTTTGAACCAATTTTGAATTTTGATTTTAGAATAAAACGAAAATTGTTGAAGGAAATCAAATGCAACAGAACGCCCACCAAACACAAAGCAAGGCAAAAATGCATTTTTGAAAATGGTTTGATGCTTGGCAAAAAGAAACAGAAAAGCATCAAATTCAGTTTTTGATTTCTTTCCTTTCAAAAATGAGCCGGCGGCCATTTTCCTTTTTGGAGCCATTTGAGAGAAAGAAGTGTTAGTGTGGCTCAAGAAATGAACAATGATGTCTATTTATTGAAAAAGGTAATCATACCCTCAGAAGGCACAATTCACAAAAAAACTGACAACTTAAAATAATGGCGTAAAAATTCAGTATTTACAAACAATCTACTAGAACATGGTGCTGGAGGATTTCTGATTATTTGGTGATTGGGGCCATGATCCCCAGCCTAATTCTTTCCTCATAGAAGATTTCTTTCTTACGAAATCTTATCACTACTTTTGCAATATTTGATTCTTCACCCTCGTACTCAACTTTTAGTAAGTCCTTTGAAGTACATTCTCTCACAAATTTATGCATGTTTCTGATGTGTGTGAGATCCCTTGGTACTGTCTCATCTTCATTAAGGAGTAAGACAGCTTTGCTAGCACACTTAACCTTGGCCTTAAGTGCATCAACTCTTAGTTCCATTAAGATTCTTTTAATCCATAAGGCTTTAGAACAACAAGCTGAGATGGTAACATAATTTGATTCCAAATATATTTTTGAGGGATTGTTTTGGCAGGATCCCTACTATTCCACCACAATAGCAGATCCAACCATATGACATTCACCACATCAATTTTTCCTGAATTCATCATTAAAGGCACAATAACTTGTTAGATTAGAATCAGTATTCCTGGGATACCTGATGAAGACGTTTTGAGATCCCTTGAGGTATCTCAGTATCCTCTTGATTGCAGTTAAGTGAATTTCCCTTGGGTCTGTCTGGTATTTTGCACAATTGCTGATAGCTAGAGCCACATCTGGACGACTAGCAGCTATCTCAAACAAATTCCTCATAATTGTGCAATACTCTTGTTGATTCACCTCGCTCACCCTCGGGTTGGTAAGTTCTCTTTTGTATTCTAACATGAGTATTAACTACTCGGCTCGATGCATACTGAGGTCCCTTAGAATAGCCGCCTATGCTCAGCCTTGATGTATGATTTTTTCCTCCAGTGGTTTGTTGAAGTTGAAGATTCGACATTCCCTGGCTGAAGATTGCTTTTCTGACATTAAATATAGTACTTAACGCTTCTGCTACTACTTCACATAAATAACACTCAGTAGACCCACAAATAATATAACCAATTAGAACATATGCAATTATTATATGTCCATTATCTATCTTAATAAATAGTTGTTGATCAGTAGTAGTTCTTTGAAACCTATTCTCAGCAAACCAAAGATACAATCTTTCATACCATGGCTGACTTAACCCAAATACTGTAGGATTGAGCTTTAGGACGTGATTATTTAACTCCACAAATCCTGGGAGTTGTTCCAACTAAACCTCTTCCTCCCGCCCATGTCTTCTCTCTCAAGACAAAGGAGGTCAAAATTAAGTTGTCCTGTAAATGCTAGTATGATTCTGATGGTATCAAGATTTGCAAGAGGTGAGAGAATGGTATCCAGATCGATATCTTCCTCATGATTCAATCCTTTTCCAACAAGCCTTGCTTCATTTTGAATAATAGCCCCTTCATAGTACCTGTTTTGATAACTCCAAGCAGTAGATATAGGATTACA
The DNA here is from genome assembly GCA_019722365.1 of Lithospermum erythrorhizon. Lineage (NCBI taxonomy): Eukaryota > Viridiplantae > Streptophyta > Magnoliopsida > Boraginales > Boraginaceae > Lithospermum > Lithospermum erythrorhizon. The sequence continues at coordinate 24,258 of JADFUC010001575.1, read as the reverse complement.
ATTTTTAGTTCTAGGAACACGAGTCCATACCTTATTTCTAATGAAGTTCCACCTCGCCTTTTGTTGCATAGTAGTGGATTCATTGTTCACCAAGGCTTCAACCAAGTTGTTGTTGGGCAGAATTTTAAACAAAATATGAGTTACCTATATCATCTACGTGTATATCGCTTATCTAATTACCTATTGGCCTCGAGCTTTGTGACAAAGAAATCCCCACATATGTGGTTTAAGAGAGTTCTCGTGATCTTCATTTTTCATTATGTAAATATTTCCCTTTCTTTTCCTCGAATATATAGGTTGATCCAATCCATCTCCCACAATCCAAAAACAACGATCAACAAATTCTACATTCAACCCATCAAGATAGTCGGGACTCACACATAAGATTGAAATTTAATCCAGGAACTAACCATATATCCTTGATAATAAGACCATTTCGAAGCTTTATTTCTCCCTTTCTAACAACCTCCATACTAGAAGCATCACCTAGGGTTACAGTTCTTCCTTCCTTCTCCTCGTGATCTATATTTGTTAGCGTATATTTATCTCCAAATATGCGTTCGAGCATCCACCGGCTAAGAATCCGCCTATCTTAGATACTTCTTTCATGGTGACAGTAAGGCAATAGTCACCATCCAATTCATAGACTTAGGCTATTAATGACTTCTTTACCTCTCTTCTTAAGCTAGGACATTCTGATCTGTAATGTCCCTTTCTATGACATTGATAGCACTCCACATCCCTTTATTTCATTTTCCTCTGAAGTTGCTGGTTCGATCCTGGAGCAGTTGATACGTCTTCTTGACCATCAGAGATAGCTCATCGTTATCTCCAGTTACCTTAAGTGAGAGATCTGAACCTCTCTCAACTTTAGGTTTCTTGCCTTCTTCACTCATCATTTTTTACTCCCAAATGCTAGGCAGAGTTCAGCGTGAGTTCCCTCAAGCCAAGCATTGCTTAGGTTTTGACTCGCTGAGCGAGATACCATAGCATTCCAAGAGAACTTGTCTTTTGGTAGAACATCCAGCACTTTTATGCAAATCTCCATTTTAGAATGAGGCTTGCCCAATGCTCTAAGTTGGTTGAAAAGAGCTCCAATTCTTGCCGTCATGTCATGAATACTTTCATCATCTTTCATTGTAAAGAGTTCCACCTCTCTTTAAGTGGTGAAAGAATTGATTATCCTTGGACTTGAATCGCATTCCTTCATAGGTTAGTCTCATTAAGCCGATTTCCTTTAGTCACACCATCCTTGATTGATCCCCTCAATCAAGATATCAATCAGCTAATTTTGATTGTTCCTTCAATTAACATATCAATCACACTCCTTGATTGATCCTTCAATTAATGCCGTCGTGCATTAACTCACTGGGTTATTTGTCTTGATCCTTCTTGCCAAGTTTGTACCTACAAAACATGTCAACATTTGTTACTAACTTTGCTTGTTTTTTCGTTTACAGCCTGATCGGCCTGTAGAAGTGTCTTCCTCGGGAAATGCTTGCATTCTAATGAGTCAGGGACACCGCGAAGTCTCATCGCTGCGACGTATTTGTGCCTATCCCTCCGGGTACATTTTTTATTCGCCCTTTGTTTTATTTTGATCATCTGCATATATATCTCTTCCTCATTCGACTTCTCTTTATTTGTGAAGATTCCGAGGTCGTGACTCATCCCGGCGATTCGACTAGAGACGTTGGCCAGATGGGTACAGACAAGGTCACCACTACGCCCGCCTCTTCGCTTGTTCAGCGACGATCCATCTTGGGACAAATTCTTTACGGTGGCTCTGTGGAGTCAGGCTATCTTATGGAGGGTGATCGGACGAGACTCTTTTGGCAGGTTATAGAAAGCATTGGGCTCTTTTAGGGCTCTTGCAAAGTTTACCAGATAGGACTTGTCTTATCATGGCAAGAAGCTGAAGGTTATCTTTTCTAAAGCTCGCCGTATTAAGAAGGTTCAGGGCAAAGCTGCTTAGTCTAAGATTCACGACAAATTTATTGCTGCTCGAGCATCCACAGATGAGTTTTCTTCCAAGTTGCTTCATGAAGAAGAGTCCATTGAAGGTTCGCAAGCCACTCAGCGCAGCCGGAGGACGAGGCTACTCATTTTGATACAAGAATTGAATGATATGGATACCGTGATAGGGGCCTTTCGAGATCAAGCTTACCTCCCGCAGTCATGGACGCTAGCCCTCAGGCCGAGAACAACGACCAAGGCCAAGGGTTGCCCTCGTTGAGGAGATTATAGAAAAGGGCAAAGGGAGCGCCTAAAGCAACTAAGATAGAATTAGAGAGCCTTGCATAGATTTGAAAGGGCCTTCTATTTTTCTTTTATCCACATTTCTTATCTCATTTACTTTATCGTTGCTTTTTCATACTTCAGAGCGCATTCTCCCCTATCGGGGATTAAACTTTGATTATATCTATATATTTCTTCTTGTCTTCATTTTATTTGTGTTGTTTGATCGCAGTAGTTAGTCTTTCTAACTCTCGTAATTGGACTCTCCAAGTATAACTTTGTCATTTATTGTAGACACCCCTTTTATATTATTGTGAAGACAACATAGAGTATTTTTAAGGTTATGACTGGACTTGGGGATACCAAGTTGCCTACGTACCCATAGGGATCAAGTCAAAAGTAGTTCAGGGGGGTTTGATCTTTTAGCCTCGTATCAAGGAGGGTAATTGGGTAGTTTATACTCATACTTAGGAGTTCTACAGGTAAGTTAACCTCATACCCGAGAGGGTTGGACAGTTTATTCTCGTGTTCAGGAGTCTATAGGTAAGCTAACCTCGTACCCGAGAGGGTTGGACAGTTTATACTGTGACTGGAGCGTGGCCGTGAGATATTTGCCTAATTAGAGCGTCGAACTCGCTTCGATCGCATGCGCATTCCGAATTCTTCTTGCTTTGATAGTCTCATGTCGAGCTTGAAGTCTCAACCCGTCAATTTCTTTCATGAAGATGGGGTGTTGTTGAATTACATATTAAGGTATCATTTTTCGACGAGGTCATTCATTCCATAATGTCAGTGTTTGCTGATTTACATATTAAGGTATCATTTTTCGACGAGGTCATTCATTCCATAATGTTTGCTCATGGTGGTACTTATATATTGGGTTGTCTTCATGCCTTTTGAGGAATTCATCTAAGGTGCCACTGGGTCGATAGTTGATTGACTATTCCCATGGTCTCGCTCTATGTATAGCGCTGATCTCCTGCCTTTATTTCTTCCAAGAACAAATTGCATGAGAGACTCAGATCCTCGGGGCTTGCATTAATCAAGCACCCCATTTTTTATCCATCCTCCAGGGCGGTCAATTCATGAACATATCGTTGCCTTTCCAAATCTTCTACTTCCTCTAGAGAATACTCATGCCTCGGCGTTTAACTTTGAATTCATAAGAGCATATATCCCGCTTTCTTCATCTTCCTTACGTGACACAGACGGAGTACGGCCATGCACTTTTCCTTCATCGCCTCCCAAGGGTGAAGCGGTTTGAGGCCTTCTTGATGGAAAGTATCCTCTCGATGTCCTCGTCTTGTTCTTTTATGTTGAAGCACAGGCGTAGCTTATCTTCTTCCTCCGATCGTCTTTGACGGGATTAGGAGTTCGCTTTTCCCAAAATTGCCGAAAAACAGATATCCTTTGGACTAGGTTATGCCTTTTTATTTTTGCCCCCAGTCTCAAGAAGACTGACTTTCGTCTATTTGCTTTCTAGTCTTCGTAGATCTAATTCTTTACCATGGATATGTGGTGGTCAAGTACCTAATTTGATCAAGACCCGGCGGGATTTAGAACATACCCGAGTCCAAATTGAAGGACTCCCCGACGACATGCCCTTTTTGTTGTAAAGATCTTTTTGCATTTCATTTAGGCCTGTATTTTGTCACCGTAACTTCGTGGCAATTCTCTCAAGGTTTCCTTCTTTAGTTGTATCCAAATTTGAGCAGAGGTCATAAGATTTTGGCCCTGATGGTTCCACGCTTCAACTTTTTTTCCACTCTCAGTTGCGGCACGTAGCTCTTCAACGGTAAATCAAGCTACCAAGCTCTTAACCGCGCAAGGGCGCAGTGAGCCCTTCTAATGCTTTCATGAGTTCATCGTCCTTTCTAGGAAGGATCGAGGGCTTCGACCGTGGGCGCTTCTCAAGCTTCCTACCGGGCTCGCTTGTTTTTCCTGATAGTACTTGGCCTCTACAAAGTGTGATTCTTCGACCAAGGTTTTCATCCGTAATGACTTCCCCAGTCGGCCGCCCGAGGTTAGAATCTTCCAAATCTTGGGACACTGTGAGTCACCAATCGATGGACTCAAATTTAAAAGACCCACATGTCATTAACAAACCAATAAAAAATACGATACATTTGAAAAGAATAGTTACTAAAATGATCCATCGCTCTATTTTCTAACCACACAAGACAATCGTAATACAAATAATCTCCCACGCATTTAAAATGTCAACAACATTACATTCTTGAAAAATTTGAAATAACAACAATACATAACCGAACTACAAACAAAAACAACAAGATCATGGTGGATTCACGGTCACCCCGTCGCTCCACCTAGGCACTAAGTGCACAATCATACGAATCCATTTCGAAACGCCGGCACTGCCAACCTCGGCACAAATGCCGGCCAAAACGAATGCGTGGTAAGCCGCGTTTCCAGCGAATACATATCTCAAGAGTAGAAATTAGCCCATACCCACGCCAGAAGATAATATAAAGATAATTAAATTTGCATAATTGGATAAAATGAGAATACTATACAACTCAAGGCCATAGTAAAGAAAATATCATTATCATGCTTCGTATCATAAAGTATATCAAAACCGACATTACTATGATTATAAATTCATAGGCCCATCAAACCAAACATGCAATATCTCTAATAAAGAACATCCAACAACGTATAATCATGCATTTGAAGAAAATAGCGACAACAATACCCACCAAGTCCACAACTCTACTTTATCAACCAACAATGTAAAACATCACGACTAAACAACTAGACCATCCAACTCCACAACTCTGCCAACAACACTAGTACTACTCAACCCACAACTAAACAACTCAATCAACTCAACATTTGAACCCACAACTAAACAGCTCAATCAACTCAACATAAATCCGGATTTCAACAACTAATGCGCATATAATCAACCTCAACCTGCAGGGAGAAACTTATGCCCGTCGACATAAGCTAAACAACATACTCGTAACGAGGTACGAGGCAAATACACCACACTCATACCGAAGTACAAGGCAATACCGGATAGTACAACTCAACTTAAACAACACACTCAGAATAAGGTACGGTAGTAAATACACCACGCTTATAACGGGCACAAGGCACACTGATAGTACAACTCAACATACTCCAACAAACCCCTAAACAACTCATTCTATGCCAATCCAACCAACAAAACACCAATAATAATAACCCAACTATCAACCAAATTATCATATTCAAACAATCAACACATAAATAAACATGTTCACAATTATCACCAAATTCAACACATTCACGAGGAAGTAAACTAATCTACACCCGTGAGATAAATACTCACCTCGAGCAAAAGTAACTAAAATATCTCTAGCTAGTCCACGTGCTAGGTCCAGGCTCAACTCCTATCCAAAGCAATTATATACGTTATTTTACTTTCCGTTTAATAACCTCCATTTTCATTCCTTAAATCCCAAATAAATGTCAAATAGAACCCAATAACCTCGATATATTTATCCTATCTCTAAATATATCTTAAGAGTCCAAACATTCTACCCAAAATATTTTATGCATAAAAATTTATTTTTTCTCCATTTAAGTGCATTTCTAGCTATTTAAACACCCATAAATCAAAATAAATAGTTAAACCATTTTAAAAATCACCAAATTTGATATGTAGCTCACATACAACTTCAAAGTTACTGAAAAATCATCAATTTTATTTTCCAAACTTCAATTCATCTCCGTTTGATTTAAACTACCGTTTTAATAATTAAATCATCAAAAATAGTAAACAAATTCAAATCACTTTAAATTTCAGCCGAGGTACTTACATTATAGTAGGAAATGGCCAGATTAATATTTTAATTTTTCACAAATATAGGATATTTATTTCATATTTTATACACTTTCTACTCCTTTATCTTCCAAAAATCATAATAAATATAAAAAAAATTAAAAATCGAAACTTTCTTTCACAAATCAACTCTATATATCAAAACTCACCTAAAAACGGAATTTTATGATTTTTAGAAGACGTTTACTATTTATTTCGTATTTATCTTTAAAAAGTCAAACTAGATCTTGAAAAGTCAACAAACACAATTCAACATTTTTATCCAAAGATTTCATGATCAAGATGTTCAAACGTCATCATTTAAACTTAGATTATACATATATGTTCAAGAAATTGTTTAATTTCAACTTTACATCAAAGTCAACAAAAGTCAAACTTAAAACCAACAAAAAATACAATACTTGTAATCAAGAAGAAGTTATACCTTAGGTGATTAAGATGTTTGATAGGAAGTTCTTGGCGCTTTGATTTCACTAGAAAATGGAAGAAAATTTTTGGGTAGAGTGAGGGATGCTCGCCACCATTGGGTAAGTGGGTAGCTAGCTTTTTTTTTTTTTTGGGGGAAGCATTTAATTTATTAGATGGGGTCGCAAGGAAAGTTAATATATTATAGTGTTAAGTCCCGTTGGTATGATCGCTTTTATTTCTCCACTTGTAATTAAATTTAAAGGTGGTTCTAAATATATTATTATTCGTGCAACAAAGTACTACTCGTTTTTTATACTCGTCTCGGCTTATCTATTTTATTGCGAACACATTTTTAATTCTACCACCGAAATGTACTACCAACCGACCGATTTGTTGCATTTTCAACTACTCAACTTCGAAATTTTTAATTTCACCTCGAAATACTCTACCGAGCAACTAGTATGCTATTAACATAATATCGGGTACGAACGGTTATTTATCATCGACCTTTAATTGTTCTTTTCTCGGCCCCACTTTTGGCAAGATTTCGCATTATCACGAGTCGAGGGTACCGTGATTACTTCTAATGGATCCATGGTCCTCCCAATAGCACATTTTATGTGACTCCTCGGCATCGATCACACGGAACCTTATGAAGTTTCCAGCCTCCTATCGCCAAGTGTGTAGCCTACTTTCCCCTAGAGCTCTTTTGGCCATTTTGATCGAATCCATTTTATCAATATGCCGTGACTCATTGTAGAGTTCGTCAAATAAGATTCCTAAGAGTTTCAATGTTTGAAGTGGTAGGATATTACAACCCACCTCCATCTACTAACATTTTGTCGATCCACCTTCACATATATACCCTCGACACATAAAGTGGGTCGGCATGACGAATCCTCTTTGGTAGTCTTGTCTGTGAAAGTGACAAATAAGGTTTGGTCTTCCGCTATGGTCGAGTCTTCTTCTATCTCTCAGGCATCATTACTGTGTTTACTCATGGTCAAGTCACTGTATAATCGCCCATGCTTTTTCGGCTCTAGCTATTCTCACCCGTGTTTTCCGGTACTGACTTCCAAGAGTTTGATGACTACGAGTGGCGCTGTTAACAGACTTGTCTTCTTCCAGCCAGCAAGATTCTCCGTCGACTAGGTCCATCACCTTCTCTTTGAATATGAAGCACTTTTTTGTAGGATGACCCGCACGGCGGTACTTGCAGAATCCGCTCGTGCTTCTATTTGCTTCCTCGGGGCGTTTAGGTTCAGGCAGCTCTATGAGTTTGGCCTTTAGCAATTCTTCAAACATCCCCGGAATGTCAGAGTCAAAGAATGGGTATTCTTTGGCCTGCATTTCTTTTAGTGAGAGACGTTTTTCTCACCGAGGTCAAGACCTCTCTCTGTTCTTTTAGTTTTGAAGTGAAAACTGCTGACTTCAAGTCACCGCATGATTCCCTGCTCGACATCATTAGTGATTGATTTCATTTATTATGCCCATTATGATAATTGTTGTAACAATTCATTTACTAAGTTTAGTGAATGTGATTACATAAATGGAACATTCAACCATAGTAATTGTAATTACTAGTCGGGTTCTCAATGAGCACATCTCGGGTTATGCTTAGATCGCTAGATCTCACGACAACCACCATTATAATAATATTAATGGTCTATTATTTTATTATATGGTCGCTATTATCTAAGCCTCAAGGTCACAATATTAAGCCAAAGGATGTTGACTTTATACTTCATGTATGAAATAAAAACAACTCTTGCTAAATTGGGAAGTTGATCAGAATCAACGAGATTCCTAATTGATAATTACATTTACACGAGTAATGTAAATAATTGACGGGCTCAATTAATTGACTTTAGGATCAATTAATTAACTTGTTAATCAAACTTGCTTAATTAAACTTGGATCGCATTAATTAACGAGCCTGGCTGAGTTTATTTATTTTACTTGTCTATTAAGCTCAATTAAATATTAATGAGTTGTTCATTTAATTGGCTTGATAAGACTAATTAAATAAACGGGGTTTTGCTTAACGAGCTTGGCTCGTGTGTTAACGGGTTAGGTTTTTATGTGAGCTCTATAAATATAATGCTTACACATTAAAACCCTAAGCAACAAAAACACAAAAACCTAGCCTCCAAAAGCTCAATTCGGCACCTCCATGGCCGAATGGAATCAAAAAGAAGAAATAAGTTTCGCTTTTGATTTTATTATCCACCTATCTTAGTTCTAGCAGACTTAAGTACGGGATTCAACCTCCCCGGTGCGAACTAACTGTGAGGCACCTTTCAAGTGCTCAAGTGGATTTGGATTGTTTGTTCTAGGCTTCGAAAGATTATGCTCTAATCACGGCATCAATGTAAGTGTTACTATTTATTTAGATCTGAAATATATAATTTAAAGCGTTCCTATTTATATGTTTATTTGAATTTTATTCAAGTTATGCATATAATATCCCATCAATTCCTTCTTTTCAGTCTTAGGGTTGTCTCTTGGTCTTTTGACCTCGTATTTAGCTCCTGGGCGCGCCGCTACTGGGGTAAGGAATGATCATTCCTTTATTTGCAACTATAGTTATCCATGTCATGGCTCGTTGATAGTCACTAACATCTCGCAATATACCCTACAAAATGTATTGCAGTCCCAGCAGCATGCCTTGTGGTATGCAATATATTGATAGCTAATCTTTTACGCCAAGTAGCATCAAGTTAGTTTTATCATGCAAACCGCTCATCGAAGGTCGAGCCAGAATTCCTCATTCCACCGTGGCCAACTATTGATAGTAGCTGGTTCCAGTTTAGTGTACCACTCAAATGTATTTCCTTTGAGTGATCGAACAACCGGTTTGATCATGTGGATCCATGTTTGTTATATGTGTCAACAAAGCGAGCTTACAGAGCCTTGGGACTTCCAACCCATCAAACTATTGAATTTGGGAGGTCATAGCCACGAGGCATACTAATCTATATGTGGGAGGTGTAGGGTTTGACATAGAGTATGAAAAGTATGATCTCATCTTGATTGTCTTATTGCCACCAAGCATTTAACTCTTAGTTGTGTTCCGGATTGTCTGGCCACCGAGACAACTGTGCTTTGTAGCCTTTGTTGGCTACTTTGGAGGCATGCTCGAGGCTTGTTGTGGTGAGTCTTCGGTGTAGTTTTGGAGGTAGTATGCACCTCTTTGAGGGCTCAATCCCCTTAGGCTGGCTTCGGCTGCCTGTGTTCGATGCGCGTGATCGACTATCTTCCTGGATATATAGGATAGTGTTTCGTCCTGGCATTGTACTTGTTTGGCCAAGTCCTCGATCACCTTTGAGAGGGAAGCTACTTGTTCCTCCAAGGTTATAGCTCCTATCATCATTGCTAGCACATAGATCTAGCAAGAGTTAAATTCTTTTCTACGGGTAGAAATTGGGCGTAGAACCACCGCTGATAAATGATTTAATACCTAGTTTGGCAGCTCTAGGCCTCCAGGGTATTCAAGCTCAGATATACCAGGACAAGACATCTTAGGCAATTTCAGCGCCTGTGATGTTTGGCCTTGTTACTTGTGTAGCCTCTAAGATTCCGCACATATTTGAGCTGTAGACCAATGTTAAGGTGTTTGGCGATCTCTCTCTGAGTCAGAACGACAAGACTGTAGATAGTCCCACCGGTACGCCAATATTTGTAAATCGCTTAGAAATATTTTATTATTTATAAAAGATGTGCACCACCAATACAATAAAACCCTTTAGGGAAAGCTTCTTATCTAGGTACAAAGAAAGTTACCAACGATTGAGGTTCGATTGTCAATCTATCATTGCCTAAACGGATTTGCTGACTACTCAGATGCTAGACTTGGATTCGATGTAATCTTGACTTGATTTGGACTTTTAAGTCTATTATGAGGCCGGGATTTGTCAGACCGTTAAGCGTGATCCTAAGTCGAACTCGACGTGCGCTGATCGACGCGCGATCCTGTTCTGATTTGGGATTCTGCCTCGATTACATGTAGATCGGATAGTGGTCTGACCTCGGTGGATCCTAGACTGGATAGAAGACTTGTCTTTTTGATACGAGGTCGATAAAGAGTTCCGACCTATGCCCTGACTTGATCATGGTCTTTGACTTAGTCGCGAGACTTAGACTCGATTGACTACGTGCTCAAATTGGGGGCCCTAGCAATGATCCTGGCATTAACTAGGCTAAGTTCAGTTCTTAGCACTACTCCTCGAATTTTTAGGGCGCCATCCTAGTGGATATGCTCTTTTGTTACTCGCTAAAAGTGGTGCCTGGGCAGCCTAACTCCCCGCACTTGACAGTGTAAAAGAGCTTACGTATCTCATATCCTCGCCTTTGATTTACTACAGGGCCTTGTGGGCTTAATCCTATGGTGTGATTGGATTTACGAGATCTCGAATGATCGACTCTCACGCTTTTGGGTGTTGGTCCCGAATTACCGCTTGTGCACTAATTCGAACTCTTGCCTGCTTTAGGGCCTATTTTTACGACGGATTTGAAAATTTTTGTGTTATTTTTTCGTTCTTTTAATTTAGCACCTATTTTGGTTTATAAAGTTGAAGATTTCACTGACTTTGGTGGTTTTGTGGTGGTTTTCACCTGAAAAGCAACAAATTTTAGAGGTTTTATATGAAGAAATACCTGCAAAGTTATTTTTTATGCTAAATTCTCTCGTGAGCTTTTGTGTTGTATTTTTCAGCGGTGAATGTTATGATTTCTACATGTATTTATAGCTACCTCTTCCGATTGGTTGATCCATAATCAAACGGATAACGATCTTAATGGTTAAATTTCGAGGAATTACTTTGTCCCTACTCAAGGAAAAAAAAGCGCTTATTTCAAGAAAAATAAAGATTCCTGATCTTTTCTAGGTCAAATGCATTTCAATTTAGTCCCCACTCGGGAGCCTTCTTTAATCTCGCTTTTTTCTATAGTCTTCATTTCGGAAAGCAATGAAGCCTGTAATCTCCATTTTGTGCCAAAATAACTGATTTTATTCTAATAAAATTGGGATTTTGGAGCCTAAGTTTAATTGACATTTAATTCGAAACTATTTTCGAACCCTTATTTGAGTTTGATTAATTTCGTGGGCTTAATCTCTGGAACCCTTATTATTTTACAAGTGTTCGGTTTACTAGAATTTGAATCGAAACCCTAATTGCCACGCAGAATTTTGTTCGATCATTTTTATTTAATTAATTTCATCGACATAATAAGTCAATTTTAATTAAAAATTAATTAATAAATTTCAATCGTTTCATCATCGTTACTATATTCTGACGCATTGTAGTAGTCTGGTCACATATATTGTAATATATATTTAGATATGAAATATATCATTTGAAGTGATCCTGCTTATATGTTTATTTGATTTTGTTCAACTTATGCATATAATTTTCCTTCAATATGACTCTTGAAAAAGGTGTTAAAGGTCAACATCAGATATCGATGAATTATATCATAAGAATTTTGGAAAACAATAACATTGAAAAAATCACAAGGTCAACAATTTCATATTCACAACTCTTTTTCAAATTAACATTATGTCAATAATTTAATCATTATGAAATAATAACATGTATTTAATTATTTTTATAATAATCAATGATATCTATCACCATCAATATCTACTTATAATAGATGAAATCTATATTCAAAGTCCTTCACAGCTTTTATATTAAATTTCAAACAGTCCCCCGAATTTTTACTTTTACCATTTTAGGGTCCATAATTAACATTGTTAGAATGCTAATTGTGAAACTATTTATCTTCATGAAAATACATTTATATCCTTCCTAGTGTTTGATATAAAAATCTATATTAACTTGTCCTCTTGGAGCATTATCACAAAAAAAGTCATAGCATTTACTGAAAGTTGTTCGATATTCAAAAGCATATCATCTAGCTAGCTTCGATATCCAACAACATATTCAACTCAGAAATCATTAAAAAGAAATTATTATTTAACCATAACTTGATAAATGATTCAGTTTTCGAATCTGAAAAAATGACTAATTATTTACTTTAAAAGAGTTTAATCAAGAGTACATGAGGAGGGGCGCATTTTGATTTCGGGTCACTTTATATCCTTTAATAACAAGAAATTGGGTCTAAAATCTATTGCAATAAAATTAGACTAAATTTCTAAATCAAACAAATATCTAAAAATAAACTTTTAATACTACTACAACTATGATAAAAATCTAAAATTAAAGATGCTTACTAGTTAGACATGCCTTGATTTATGTTGGCCTTTCTTCAAGCTTAAGAGTTAAAGAGTGTATAGAATGAAAAATGAAAATTTAGAGGTTTATTTGGGCTATTTGACTTTATTAGAGCAATTAGATAATGGATAAGCACGCTTTATGATATTTTTGCTTCTTTGTTATCATTTCATTTGTGTACTTTACTAACATTTTGTCCTGGTCATTTCAGCAAAATGAGTAGTATAGTTGGCATAAGATAACATTTAGTAGTCAAATGGCTTAATTACCTCATGAAAGAGGTTATATATGACCGATTTGACTCAAGAAGAGTTATATATGACGGTGATTTAGTCTTACTCAGACTTTTGGCAAATCAACTACAATGTATATAGATGATTAGCTGCGACAATCATCAAATATGTCATATCTTGTATACAAAGTCTTAAAATCACTAACTCAAATATGTGACAATAATTATTATCACAACAATAAATAACACTATTCATGTCTTCAAAATTAATTAGATCAAACAAAATCAATGCACAACCAACAACATGAATCTTTTAATTCAAGAGAATACAAATTTTATTTCCAAGCCGACAATAGTTAAACTTCTTAAAGTCAATAAACTTTTTAGACACTCATTAATAATATTATAAAACCAAGTTTAATTTCATATCACCTTTTAATAAAATTAATATTTGTAAGCTCCAAAATAAATAACATATATAATCAACAAAATATTAGAAGAATTAATTATCACGTGCAACGCGCGTATCAAATCACTAGTTCTAGAAAAACCGTTTAACTTATACCACACAATTTAAATTATTTGCTCAAATACCACCCATATCCTATAAAAATACTAAATTGTCCCTTCAAATCTACAACCTATTTTCATATTTTACATCATATTCTTCTTCAATTCATACTACCACCAACCACTACCACCACTACCACCATCAACCCTCATCCCCCAAATTCCATCCGCCTTCCCCCCTAACCCTTTCGAGACCCTCATCACACACCCTTATTTTCGCCACCTCTTTGCCCCACCCATGTTTCACGGCCCCCTGGGCCCTCATCCCGCTGCCACAACCCCCTCCCCTCTCCGTAATTTCGGTGACGAGGCTGAGGTTAGTCAAGGGGCGAAATGAATCAGAAGAGTCGATTGAATGCGGTAGCTGGGATGATCGTGGTGGCGAAGTTTTGAAACAGAAAAGTTGGGCGGCGACCGGGTTTTTATATTGAAAGGCATGAAAATGGGTGGTAGGTTTTAAGGGACACTACCATATTTTTTAATGGAACACCTAAATCCATTGCATTACGGGCCGAAACTGACGATTAGACCTAATAGTCAGTATCCGAGTGAATCATGGACCGATAATCTCATAAATAAACGCTACCGATCTAGATCGATCCAACAAGATTAGGCCCTCCGAAAATGGATTGGGCAAGAAAAAGGCACTGACAAATGGACTTCAACCATAATGAGCGGGCTTTAATGTGAAAGTCCAAGCTAAACGGGCTGAGTTGTCCAAATCAAAAGAGAAAGAGAAGTCGCTGAGACTAACGGTACGGTCACCAATTAAAACGGTAATTAAGATCGTGAACTACTTGACCCTTAATGAGCCATAAAAATCATTATAAGATAACCGTCTGCATAAAACTATAAAAAAGTGTAAAGTAGTAACGGTAAAGAAAAACTATAAAAGGTAAACCGAGCCCAAATCAAGTAAGTTCACTTGATAATCTAAATTCTCTTTTTCCGAAACTAAACTCTTTGAATCCTTTACCAACTCTGATCGTCGCAGGCTCCTCGGCAGTGCCAACCGCCTATTTTGTAGAAACTCCCATTTGGACCAAGGCATATCGGTTCAACTTGATCTATCTGCGGATCCTGTCCATCACCAAACCCGACTGCATCACATTGGCGACCACAAGAGAGACTTGTGAATAGTTGTCATCACCTACTCACTCTTACTATTATCATGGAAACGAATGGAGTAATAACAACCGCTCTCCGGAATAACGGACTCAACCCGAACAACCGGGTTAATAGACCATGCGAGGACGCTCAGCCTAACACTCAAGAACTCCATCGACTGGTGTCCGGGGCTGAACTGTGGTCTCGAAGTGAACCTCTACACCCACCCGAGATGGCAAGATTATTGCTGGGCTCATGTGGGACCATCGTGAACCAGCCAAGACGCAAAGAACTCGTGGGAGCAATTCACCAAGACAGAGGAGAACTGGAAAGATCATCCGTCCGGGAGGATTTTATGAGATTTACACTCCATACTCCCTCGTATCGAGGGGAAAAGAGCTGTAATGGGCAACAAAACAGCGAGAGGCGTGTTAGCCCCGCATCTCCCTCACGGATGCACCGCAGCCTTGCGGGCGGCAGGCCTTTCAGCCAGCGGTACTTCTGACAAAGTTGTAGCGCTAGGACCAACACGTAACCAAGGTGTCTAGTACCTTTTCGCTTGACATCTGTAACACAATCATGCCAAGAGGGGATAAAACTCCCTTAAGCATTCACCAAGCTTTACAGTGGAAGATAGACCCGGAGGAGCACGAGCGTAGTTTCGCTTTTAGATGTCTTTTCACGCCTCACATCAGCGCATCAGGCCTTCATCCGCCTGCCCGCCCGGCATCGCTTGGTTTAACCGGGCTGCGTTAGCGGCGTGATTACATCTTTCGAGGAGCTCAAGAATTGGGTTTACTGTGACCTATGTAGGAAGGGTCCCCGTGAAGACAAATACGAAAGCACTCGAGGCTGAGCCTGACGTGATCCGCCAAGACCCGACGGAGCCTACTCGAGCCGACTCGCCATGGGCTTTCTCCGTCTCCAAGGGATCCGAAAGTGGAAGGGGAGGTAAAAGGAGGGGAAGATCGAATACTTGACCCCCCAAGACCTCACCAGAATGTGTTCCCCGAGATAAGATAGCGGTCATATCGTGCCACCCGGAAGCATTTACCCCACAAACAAGAGGGATACGATCAACTCGACAAGCACTTACAAGTGATCACGTGGTACGCATACCAACGACGCCGCACCTGAAGATTGAGATAGAGAAGCTTATCCAAATGAGGCGCTTGAAAGATTACGTCCATATGAAACCCCTGTTGCGAATCAGCGCTCTCTTCGACAGTGACACGACGAGATCCCCGACGTATCTCCTAACATCACCGAGGTCATATTTACGTGGGGGGTGGGCTGAGGCGAGATTCCGAAGGCTTAGACGGCTATGCTAAAATGGACATTACACGCTGCAACCGCTGACACCCGAGTTCCCAGATTTATCCTTCTCCCGGATGGACTTTGAGGATCCATTGGTTATCACCCCGGTGATAGCAAACTTTGAAGTGGGTCGAATGTTGGTAGACACCGGGAGCTCGGTAGACATCCGCTTTTTTGACGCGGCATTCCGAAATTGGGGCGAAGCCGCTGCCAGAGAGCAGCCGGCCGGCTACTCCACCGCGGGTCTACAAAGAAGCCACGGGCATGAGTTGCGGATACGGGCGGATGTGAGCTTCTGCACGGATCTCATTTTCCGCCTACACCGCCGCTAGCTGAGGCGCGGTGTTACATATACATCTAAAGATTAAGTTTCCAACATGGAACGGGACAAGTGAGAGATACGGTGGAAGTTAGAAAAGGCACCTACTCCGGCTCCACCAAGCGACAGCACAAGGAGCGGGTTCCATGTCGCGAGGCCTGTAATTTTATCCCGTGGATCTGAATGTGTGTACCCCGGAGGTCCCGGAAGAAAGCCCCAGCAAGGGGCGGCCACATGAGATTCGAATATCCTGCTCAACGGTAGGATCCGCGAAGTTCTTTAAGATCGCACTAAAGTGTAAGTTCTTCACATTGAGCCAAAAGATACGGTCAGCGGGCCCGGAGGTGCGAAGTTCACTCCATCGTATGTTGATCCACGCAAGCCCATCAAGAAAGAGAAACCAACCTTCCTGGCGAGAAGGAGAAGCCATCCGGCAGGAAGCGATAAACTTTCTGCGGAAAAGGCAACTGGGAGTTCTTGTTTCGACATGGCCGGGTCGACGCTGTGGTGCTACTACCAAAATCTACGATGGCGGATGTAAACAATCCTCACTCAAAGATGATTAAGCGCCTACCCAAGATCAAGTACCCTCCGCCCAATATCACGGCCGTCGATTCAAGTCATTGGGTACAAGCGGTTTGTTTCGACTTTCAGGGTACCACCAGATATTCATGGCGGAGGAGGATGTAGAGAGACCTATTCGTGAATCGATCAGTGGCATCTACTAGTGGAAGATCGGCCTTCAGCCTTGAAGAATACGCCACATACATCGAGGATTATCACCAAAGTCGCTTCTCCACCCGCATTGGGCGGAACATGGTAATCTATGTGGATGACATGCTCATCAAGAGCCAGGAGGTGGTGGGTCATGAGGCGAATCTCCGGGAGAGATTTGACAACTTGGGGAGGTATGTTTCCATCTCAACCTGATAAGTGTGTCTTCGAGAACCTCGTGTCTCACACAGCCTAATGGGGTATCGAAGTCTAATCCCAACAAGATAGCAACGCAAGTGCCATGCATAGTCCAAATACCTGAAGGAGGTTTCACCACACGCCGATAGCCGCCTCGACTCGCCATATCTCGCGCTGGGATCGCTTCGCCTCTTCAGGCCATTAAGGCGGGAGAAAGTTTGAGCGACCCCCTGAGTGCGAAGTCCTCAGAGTCAGCAGCATTTACAAAGATCCTTAGTCAGCTGGTACGGCCAATCGTAGGACGCCCCTGTGAACTCTATTTGGCGATCTCTAATTCATCGCCGAGAGTCCTCATCCGATGAGGGAGAATGTCCAAAGACACGTGTATTATGTCAAATAAGCACATGAGGGGGGCTGAGACGAGGTATCCTCTAATGGAGAACCGGTATGCCCCGATTGTTTGATCGGAAGCTAAAACTCAGACTTTGAGGCGCATCACTGAGGTAGCAGATCTACCTCTACGACATATATTGGAGAACTCAACAGGTCCAGACTGATAGTCAAATGGGCTATAGAGCTGAGTGAGTTTGATCTCTGGTATAAGCCGCGGACGAGTATAAAGGCTCAAGCCTTAGCAGACTTCATGGTTGAATGTACCCATGGTCGACGACGGCACTAAAGTTGATCACCTCGGTGTAGGCCGATCGAAGGTCCGTTGTTATACATAGATTGTGCAAGCAATCCCGCCGGTTTAGGGCAGAATTCTATTGTGGTCCCCCCGTGGCCACAAAATTGAGTACGCCAGATTCGAATTCATACGAATAACATTGTGCTAAGTACTTAAGCACTTACCTATGGCTTCATTAGAAAATTCTTTAGCGTAACACATCCATATAAGAATGGATTTCCACTAAGCCAGGCTGTGAAGGGCGATTTTAAAATTAATGAAGCAAAGGAAAGCCTGGTAGGATATCTATGGAGGGTTCGAAATTTGGCCAGACTTTTTCGATCTTGTCACATGGAGCATGTTCCCCGAGTAGGAATTGTGAGAAGATAGTATATCTCCAAAGGCCACGGTAGCATGACACTGTGCCACACCGGTAGAATGGGTGGTAGAGGAAGTTTTCCTGACGAATGAGGTGATGGATAATGCCCCGGAGGGTAAGAGGTGACTTCCCGAACTATGGTATTGGGCTATCATGGATTTCCTGAGCACCGGAGTCATTCCCGGAGATCACCCGGTGGCTAACAAGATCCGTGAGGTGTCACCAGGTATACCCCTCAATAACGGGTCCTCTATCGGAGGTCCTTTCAGGGCCCATTGATGAAGTGCGTCACCCGAGAGGAAAGGATCGATGGCAAATAAGATATGCATTGGCATGCGCGAGTTTCACATCAATGCAAGCCTCACGTGAAGATCCCACGATAATAATATTTTTCCCCTCGTGGCCAAAGATACCCATGACCATGTCCGAGGGTGCGACTCATGTCGAGGCATGCCACATCCCTCATCACCCTCCGCCGCATGAGAAGGCCAATATGCTTTGTTCGCCTTTTTACCAACGTGGGCGCTGGATATACTGACACCTCCCCGAGACACCTGGGCAAAGATATATCATAAAGAGACTACTTCACCAACGGGTAAACCAAGCCACTCACCGATAGGATCAAGAGTGTACCAGCTTGAGGGAGATTCACCTGCTCAGTGCCTCGTGCCGTTAATTACAATGGGACACGGTGTCTTGCCGAAGATTGAGGACTTACGCTGAGTCGGATATAGAATACCGGAAAGCCTCCCGACGATCCCCGTGCAACGCGTGGAAGTGACAAACTGTGTAATCTTCAAGGGTGTCAAGAAGCGGCTCCAGGAAGAGGTTGTTAGGACCAGAGCTCCCCTAATGGCACTATGGTCCTCCGCAACCCCGAATCCTATCACGTGGCATACCCTTCAATTTGGTGTATGGATCCGACGCCCCCTTCAGTTTGGTGGAGATTCACTTAGAAACGGCTCGAGTTTCATATTAAGACGAGTTAGCTAATGAGCAGGGGGTTGCCGCCTTCAACTTTGACCCGTTGAGGAAAAGAGGGCTGCGCGGCTGTCAAGATGGTCTGCACAGCGCAAGGTAGTCGGTCACTACAATAAAGGGATCCGGGGATGCATAATTTTTTAAGGGAGATCCGTCCTGAGCACGACAAGAACTGGCTGAAGCCCAGAACGCCGAGTCCCTCTAGGAAGGTCCATACCTTTAAAATCGTTTGTTCTCGCACTCATCGAATAGAGTTAGCGCCTTTTCTCTCTTAAGGTTCTCGCTTCAAGATTGCGGATTATATCATGTAGCTCGATAACGACTTATAGAACTGATACATGTTAAAGTTCATCACAAAGTTGTTGAATGAATAATCTAACGATTTGAGCATGATGCTCCATCGCCAACTCCTCGAGATAGGCGCGAGTCGAGCAAGTTTAGCCTTTCGACCAATCAGACATCTTTATGACACGTGGGACTCATAGATTGTCCATTACCCAACTTACAACTGAATGGTGACACAAACAAAGATCAGACGCCTCATTGCGTGCCGCTTTTGGAACAGCTTCTTCCAGCTTTATGACATCGCCTTGTGGGGCATTGATATCGAATCCAAATCAAGATTCGCTTCCATGTTTGCCAATATTAGGCATTGACACAGAAGCGCCATCCTTACGCTGGCTGATAGAAATCCAAACTTCCTCAAAACCTTCTTCAAGTTCTGTGAGGAATCTTCCGGGTTAACACGCATCCGTCCTCTCATACTCGTAATCATTCTCAAGTTCCTAGCCCAATCTAGGAACTATTCTCAAGTTCACGCGGATCGGAGAGTTTTTGAGTTATTCGAGTCGAGGTCATTTTGACTACAATGTAAGATATGTAAACAAACAACAATTCATTTTTTCATTAATAAAATGTAATAGAACATAAATACTAAGGTTTCACGATCCTACTAAAAAACACGGTATGTTACATCTTATATGATCGAGTCTCAATCATATGGATAGGTGACCATACACTAAATAATGTTTGACATAATCCTTAACGTCACTAAAAGTTCTACATAACTGTAATAGTAACCTCTTTTGTCCACGGTCCAATGTTTGAAATCATGCACCCGCTTAAGTAACCAAAAACTACTGATAATAATTCAGAATGGATGGGTCGAAGCTCTAACTCGCTTAGAATCGCTCGATCCATCCTACTGGAACATCCCAGACGCAACGCATGTCATACTAACATGTCCGTCCGCCTGGCTTAATCTTACCCGACGTTAGAATTCGTATGGCAATATTACTTAACTTAATGTCGAATTAGTTATATTTAGTAATACTTATGATTATGCTAAGATATATATTTTATCAAGACAAATTTATATCACATCAATTCATAGCACTAAGATAACACTCTGGTATATGCGATACGACTTACGAGTAAACTTATACTCGCCTCTACGCACTAATCACTATTTTCCGTTAGCCCCGACTCTCTGGGGCTGGTCTCATCTTTTAATTAATTTATATTTACGGCTAAATAATACTAATTCACGTGCATTCATTTAGGCAAACAAGGTGCCGATTTTATAAATACAAATAAGTCATATCATAAATCTCATGAAATCCATCAATATATCAAAACATATATTATACATGAATAAATTAGTTATCTAAATTATATTTATGCACTTATAGAATGGATGAATAATTTGAACAAGTACACTTCCATCAATTGAATTATATATCATTGTCTAATTATTAAATAATAAATAATTCTAATTGCTTATTCAAAAGATCAAATCTAATTGACTTCCGAATTTTATGTCACTATATAATTATTTAATTATCAAATAATTTCATATTCATATCTAATAAAATATTTCAAAAATTAATTACTTTTAATACACTACTGCTGTAATAACACTTGGACGCCACTACTTAGACGGGCAAGTTACATGTTGCCGTCTCTGCTAATCTTTAGACGACGCTTAAAGCCTGCCTGGCGGCCTGGGACGGCACTTTAAATCTAATTTTATTAAAAAACTGAAACAAATTATAACTCCCCCAACCCCTACGGCAACCCCACCTTCCCTCTCCTCCTCCGCCCGGCCAGCCCCACCTCCGCCCTATAACCCCCGCAACCCCACCTTCCCCTTCCTCCTCCGCCCGGCCAACCCCACCTCCGCCCCACAACCCCTCGCATCCTCGCAACCTCACCATCCCATTCCTCCTCCGCCCGGCCAGCCCCACCTCCGCCACACAACCCCCGCAACCCACCACCACCACCCGCCACCTCCACTCTCCATATACCCACATAACCCGCCAGCCCCACCCCTCGGGCCACCCCATCCCCACCGTACTCCCTTTAACTCCCCCGCAGGCTTTCATCGACCACCCACCACCACCCCCGGCCAACCCCGAAAAGTGCATGCTTTCATCGACAATCCCGCATGTCGTGATCCCATCTCATTTCTAGGTAATTTTTTGATTTTAAATTATGTATATGTACTTAATTTTGATTTTAATTAGCACATTTTTGTATATGATAATTAAAGCTCACATTTTGCCTAGTTTTGTATACCATTTTCTTGATATATGTTGATTTTAATTTAATTTAACTTACAAAACTGTTTTGTGTTGTTTTATATATGGTTTGGTTAATTTTTTTGCATATGTTATGGTTAATTTTTTGCATATGGCTCGTTAATTTTTTTTGTGTTTTTTTAATTTGTATGATATATGAACTAGTTATATTTTTAAGTTTGTGGATAACACCACATAAATTTATGTTCTCGCCCAATATTGATTTTATGATAATTTTATGAAGTTTATTAAAAAAATTGAACTAGTTATATTTACTTGATACGGGCACAACGACTACTGCCAGAACTAGTTATATATATGCTATAATGTGGCATATTGATGCAATGTTGTGAACTAGTTATGTATACATGCTGAAATGGGCACATTTATGCGGTGTTTACATATATGTGATATGCGATGCGGTTTAGCTATACGTATATATGTTATATGTCGATTGTATTTATGTTATATTTTGTAGTCGTAATTATGGATCGAAGTGGGCGGTTTCTAATCTTTGTCACAAGAATATGAAAAAGGTGCGAGGGAGTTTTATTGACTTTGTTTAATGATCTAAAACAAAAATGCATTTCTCAGGTCCTTTGCTGAAGTGTTTGAATCATAAGAAAGTGTATTTGTGATTTAACTAGAAGAGCATTTGATACGTTTTCGGGATACCTAACCTACACTTCGTTGACAAACTGCGGCGCGAGTAAACTGACTCTGGATCTACCCGGCTTGAGTTTGATTTTGGACATGGGCGGTAGTGTGAATTTAGGTGTAAGGAATGGAAGGAAGAAATCTCAAGGATATTTATGAAGATTTGATCGACGTCCCGAATTATTGAAAATTAAAAATGATTTAGAGCAACCTTTTGGCTGAACGGGCGCAGTTTACAAAATTAGATACGACTATTGTCTTGTATAATTTAAAATCCAAACATGGATAACTGATTCATCTTTCACGTATCTACTAAAGCTAGTTAAAGAATTGTTACCGAGATAATGTGGTTACCTCAAAGAACTTAAGATGCAAAACAAGCGCCAGTTCTATCGGGATCAAGCACCGTGAGGATACATGTATGTGCGAATGATTGCATTTTATTTCAAAAGAACATGCATCATTGAAAGAATGTCCTTAAATATAACGCCCATGCTATGCTAAAAGAGATCTACCCCAAATGGGCGATGTACTATTTTCCACTTACCCGTGCTCCTTATTACCGTGAGCGCAGATTGTTTGAGAAATCGATGGCATTTTGATGAAAGCGGTTAAAGACGTGGGATGCTCATACATCCCTACCGATGCACGCAATGGGAAGAAGTTTTGATACCAAGTACCTGCACTCTGTACCGAACCTAGAAACTTACGGTTTGCATTGTCATCGATGAGTCAATCCTCATGGAACGGTAGTAGCTCCTATAGTACATAGCCGGTAGTTTTGGCAATATACAATTTAACATCGACATGGCTTTGCATGAAAGTCAAGAAATATTTGATGTTTCCAACCGATATCCGACCTAAACAACTGGGAACGATATCATGTGTACTGGAACCTTTAATCGATGATTTGAAGTTGTCATGGGAGGAGTGGAATAGTGTTTATGATGGGTTTGGTGAAAAAGAGGTTCAATTTGAGGGCTATGTCGGTTGGAATAATAAATGACTTTCCCCAAGGCAGATGAAATTTATCCGATATACCAGAAAAGGACAATATGCATGTCCTGGGCAAGTAAGCATTTAAACCTACTTTGTTTGATTAGAATTTAGTAAAAAGGAAGTTTACTGGGCCATCATAGGTTTTCGCTTAACGGAGACGGATATAGGAAAGTTGTATTCAATGTTCGACTCGAAATTAGAAAACGGAGGACCTCCTCTTTGTTTTTAACAGCCAAAAAGGTGTTTCACATATGCGAAACTTACAAATTCCTCCGAGAAACAAAATGCTAAGTCTGTATCTAGGGTTTTAAGAAGTGTTTAATTTTGGAGTCGACTTATCGAAAGCATTTAGCAATGCATTTGATAGACCTTATGATCACGAAAATGTCACCGAAAAGTCGTGGTTTACCCCAAAGGCACATTTATCTATTTTTCCTTAACCAGGTATGTGTAACAATTACTAAGTTATGTTTATTCTTCAAGGCCATTTGTAGCAAGGTGATTGATCCCCGAGCAATTACCAAGCTTTCTTAGCGTCGCTTGCTGAGACCCTTGTGAGTTGACATGTATTTTCCACTATCTTTCTTTAAAATTATGGTGCACTTGGACTGCTCATAGTTGAGGAGATAAAAGAGGCGGCCAATCGAATTCGAGGTGGATGTACCCTTTGAAAGGTATTTGAAAGTTTTGGAAGAGATATGTCAAAATAGAAGTCGCATCGCAGGGTCAGATCACCGAAAGGTACTTAATGAAGAAGCATTGAATTTTGCACCGAGTACATGTCAGCAACTGAACGAAGTACATTGA
>JADFUC010001978.1:0-28368 GCA_019722365.1 Lithospermum erythrorhizon | reverse complement strand
AGCCATTACGTATTACATGTGAAATATAATCCAACGTCATCAGATGCTATGACCTTCTGTGCTCGGGGAGTAATAGTAGTTGTATAATAATAATAATAATTGACCAATAGTATTATTATAACGATTAATGAGTAAGATCTAGCACCGCTCATAACCCTTAAATTATCATGAGAATCCTAACTAGTAATATACAATTACAAGTGTCAACACTAAGTTCCAAAGATCACATTTAACCAACCCTGTGAAATAAATTGATACACAATCGTCAGCGATTTTACATTATAAAAGGGAATCAATTACTGATTTCAAATGGGCTTAAGTTGTTGAAGTTGTTAAACTTGTCGAGTTGTCGTGAGTCGACAAGGCTGGCTGAACATTAATAATGAGTCATGAGCATCATTACTGTCACCGACAGTAAATTCAAGTGCATCAAGGCGTTGTTATCATAGCCTTTTCTTGAAATGTACGTATGTTATCATGATTGCCATCATCTTGAATGTTACGCTAATGCATTTAATTTATGAACATACGTAAATGATAAATGAAATCGTTTAACGACTTCGTATTAAGATCTTAAGTCAATAATAATATTATGTACTATTTATTATCATCGTATGCGATATTATCTACTTTGGGTACACTATGCGTGATCGAGGTTAATTTCATTCCTTGAGATATATATTTACTAAGCTTCTCAGCCTACACCCTATTCGATACGCACTCTACCGCTAGGCCGATGTCGTGTCAGTTCGGGCCTCCCGCTTGCTCTCAGCGATTGCGCTTTTTGTGAGCATAGTAACTCCATGGGCGCGCCGATCCTCACCGTCTCTCATTATTTTGTCCTGGATCAGAAGTTCTATTGTTCATATAGTTGTTTTGGGATTTCCTCGTCAGTTGTGACAGTCGATATTGTAGCTGGGAGACACATTGTGACAGCTGTCATATTCCGTTGTAGCATTTCCGCTTAATTTTATTTTTTCTTAAAAATTGTTCTTGTCCGTTGTATATTATTTTATTGAAGTTGTTTCAAGACAGATGTCTTTAAAATCACTTACTCGTGTCCGTGATTCGGGGACAATTCTAACTCAGCGGCGATTTACCGCATGGTCGTTAAGCAATTTTGCACGAGCATAGTCATATTCTTTGTTGTTTGCGCTGTTACGTGTCTATCGGGTCAGGTTCTCGAGTTGTCCGGGTCGAGTCTTTTCTTGGAGTTTAAGTCTTTCTTTCATTTTCGTGATCGCCGGCGATGCTACCAAGCAGCCGAGACGCTGCAGGATCCGCGCCCCACCGAGGGGTACTTGCAGTGATCTAGAGCGGCCGACGTGTTGAGTCGCTGGCGCGAACAGCCCAACATGAGCAAAAAAGAGTTCCCGAGTAATACCCCGATTTCCCCGCCGACCATTTGACAAGCTACTAAGCCGAGAGGATTTGCACAGCATACGGGCACCAAATGTGGGAGGCCGATATTCGTAGTAAGCTTTTTTTTTTTTGACCGAGCCCCGGCATCCCCCAAAAGTTCCGTGGAGCCGGTTCACCGAATGACGCGATCGAAGTTTATTAGAGATTCGAGACCATTTGAGCCCACGGGTATTGTAGGCGAAATGTAGGTCAAGTTCGCTTACCTCTACGTATCTGCATTTAGAGCGCGATCGCTGGGTAACCTACTACTATCTCCTCGATCAAGCAGAGGGGCGACCAAAGCGACTGGGGAGCGCTTTTGTAGCTCGTCAGAGAATTATCGCATGAGTGCCCCGCCATCTTTTGTGGTAAAGGATCCGATTACTTCACCTGGTGATCGATTCACAGAGCACGGTGAGGCTTACTTAGTAAGCTATGTCACTTCGCTTCCAAATTTACAACACCGACCGAGGAGTGCAGGATTCACGTATTCCTGTGACGGGTTGATACGGTAGATTCGCCACCATATATCCTCGATGACTTTCTACCAGCCTACCAGCTGGTGAATGCATCAGCGTGTAGACGGAATGGCCGAGCCCGGAGCCGTAGGTCGAAGAGGGCAATGCATGTAAGCGCAACAAGATGTGGATCATCTAGTTCGAGGTTCAAGCAGAGACTTTCACGTACTCGCCCAAATTTCGTAGTCGCTCGCGGCACCCGCTTCGCCTCGGTTATTCTCGCAGCCTTCTTCCGCACGTACGCGCGCAAAGCATGTATCCGCGGATCTCTGGGCGCCGCTAGGTTCCGAGCGACATTCGATGTTTCCGCCAAGGGGCGTACGGCCAGAACGCAGTATCGCCGCCGGTATTTATTTCCTTTCGATGTTAGCAGCCTCGACACATCAAGTAGATTTCTCTCAGTGATTCCAGAGCGGGCGGAGCGAAGACATCTGCCACCAAGATAGCCTCGCTGGAGGATGGTACCTGCGGAGCAGAGAGGACGATTTGGAGGTCATGAGGTCAAGGTCATTTTGAGTTGGAGTGTACCTGTGGAAACAAGTAGCCGGTAAGAAGCTGTAGGCCAAGGCCGGGTGCAGTATCAATGCCAAGCATTTCGCAGGCAATCGGATACTCCTGGGCGGTCGCGACAGTACCTTATTGTTACATGACAATGAGGTTGTGGTACTTTTTGATTCGGAGATACCCATTCTTTGTTTCCCGGAGTTTTGCGGGATATCTTACCTTTATGCTCCGAGTCTTTACTGTTCCTAATATTACGACACGCTTGGAGGTCAAACTTATAAGCTGTATACGTATTACAGAGATTTTCCCCAAGAGTGAGTAATCAATTGTTATCATGATCTACTTCCGCTTCGAATTGGTAGATTTTGATCTTATCTGGAACGTGGATCAGTCAGGGAAAACATCAGCCAAAATTGACCGCCACCGCAAGGAGATTATTTTTTTGCGAAATTCCAGTGTAATTCGAGCATTTGCTTCGAGGGAGATAGAAAGATTCTCGCCATCAAGTTTTATTTCTGCATCGAGGCCGTGAAGTTGATTTAAGAAAGGTCAGCAATATCCGGTAATACTGGAGTAGAAATAGAACAGGTTGTAGACGCATGGTTGTTTGTGAGTATACGATGTTTTTCCGGAGGAGTTATGTAGGTTTACCACTCAGAAGCGGAGCTCTCTCAAGGACAGGTAGCCCGGTATCGCGACCGATCTCTATCATGCCTACGTAACGGCACCAACAGAGTCGGTAGAGAGTCACACTGCATTTTGTGAGCTACTCTGATAAGGGGCTTTGTCGTACCGAGTGTTTCTCCAAGTACCCACCTCGCTTAGAAAAAAAATGGTACGCCGAGGTCGCTAGATCGACTCACGCAATTGGAATAAAGTGACCATCAAGAACCGCTATCCGCTGCCGGTGATGGTGGCTGATTTATTTGACTTAACAGAGTATTTTCGAAGATTGATTTGAGATCCGGTACGCCTCACTGGTGATTGGCGAGGGCGACATTCAAATCGGCCTTCGATCCGTGTAGGCTGGCACTATGAAGTTTATGGTAATGTCGTTTGGGTCGACTAACGCACTAAAGCAGCCGCTCATGGATGAATGAATCATGCTTGGAGAGTTCCTCGATAAATTTAAAGGATTGTTTATTGATGATATTCTAATCTACTCGAAAGTGACGCGAGGAGCACGGTAGACACTTCAAGTGGATTTATGCCTGGAGATACGAAAAGAATTCAATTGTACGCCAAGTTTAAAAATGAATTCGTCGGAGAAAGCGCTTTGGGGCGTATATCCTCATCGACCTGTAGGAGTTTCTTGGCTCAAGCCGGCACATGGTGAGGTTTATCGTGGATTTCTCGCCGACGTACCATGACCAGAAGTGGTGCCCCTTTATTTGGGACTGAGGGATTGCAGAGAGCTAAGCCAAGGAGTCAAGGCGAAGCTGGACCACGTACTGTGCTTTAGCCTACCATCCTGTGTCCGGTGGGTTCTCAGATCTACAGCCGATGCTTCACACTAGGTCATTGTTAATGCAAAATGGGAGTGATTGCTTATGCTTCCTGGCTGGGCTTGAGAAACCATGGTAACTACCCGAATCTAATAATTCGAGTCGGGCAGCTTACTGCTTTTTGGCACAAGTTCGCTGGAGGCATTACTCAGATTGGTTGATGCCGATTTCACCGATCACAAAAGTCTTTAAATATCTACCGGTCATAGATCCTCAATTTTATGAGGGAGATGGACGGAGTTTATCACGACTACTACGTGACTATCTTAATATCACCCTAGGAAAGTCGAATTTAAGAAATAGATGAAGTTTAGTAAGGAGCCAAAAAGCAAAGATGAAGCAATTGAGTTGAGCTTGATATTAAGTAGCAACGGTGAGTAGCTGGCCTGGCATGGGGTTCGAATTGCACTTTGATCAGATCACGGAGTCACAGCTAAAGCACGAGAAAGGCTAACATCGTTAGGAAGCAAAGAATCGCATTTAGTGATTTTACTCGCTGACTAGAAGGAGCTCGAGGATGGATGGCGTGCTACGCAAAATTTCGTATTCCATGAGTCGGTGAAAAGATATTCTTTGACGCAGGCTCATAATGCTTCTTATAACATGCATCCTGTAAAGACAAAGATGTACTGTATTCAGGTCAATTTACTCCATGGCCGAAACGAAGAGAGAAACCCGCAGTTCGTGTGGGCTTAAAATGTTTGGCCTTTCAAGTCGCCAGTGAAGTGAGCATGTATAATCCTGATTGTTGCGTACTCTTCCTATTCCTATGGACGCCAGTGGAGAATATTAACAACGGACTTAGACAGGCTTCCCAGTCGCCGAGGCGAAACGATTGATCTCAAGCGATCAGGATAAAGTCAAGTCGACTCATTTCTTACCTATTAGATTCACCTATGACCGTAGGTTAACAAGATGTATGTTGATCGACAAGTAACGCATGGGGTCCCGTGTCATCATTTCTGCATCGTGGATGCCAGATTCACTTCGAGATTCTGTGAGGTTTCCGTGAGGCAATGAATTATAGCTGAGCTTCCAGTACATCTTTTCATCCCCTGCATGACGTAAGCAATCGGAGAACAATCCGTACTTTGAGGATATGCTGGGTTTGCGGTCTTGTGCTCGTGAGTCGATGACGAGTCGCCTAAGACGAAAGTTCGCATATAACAAATGCTTTTCCCGCTAGCATCCGTGATATCACCATTCGAGGCGTCAGGGACAAGCAAAAAAGTGTCGGACTCCGCCTTTGTTAAACGATGGGAGCAGTAGAGTCTATGGTTCCGTTAGTCAGAGTTCTAGCTGAGAGGATCAAGTTTATTACAAAGAACACCCGAGATGTCAGAGTTTACAAAAGAAATATTACTATAAACGTGAACTTCAATCTTTGTATATAATTGATACAACACATAAATCTCGTGGTTACTAAGCCGAGATCGGTCGTATTAAGTAAGATAATGAATAAGAACGAGTATCGTCTCACAAATTCCAATATACTAAGTACTATGGCCTTTTTTCTTAATCCTTAATTACCAATAATCAAAGAAAGAAATTAAATCTAGACTACTTAACTAAATCGACTTAGCAATTAAATTACCAATACTAAAATCTAACGACAAAAAGTGAATCTTACTTATCATTCGGCGGCTAGTCACATATCACGCATTTTACCTGATCGTCATATTCAACTTTACCTAAGAGTTACTTATTAGTTCATAACAAAGCATTCCTATACGATTGATATTACTCGCTAACACCAATTAAGTCTCCTAAAGTTAAACCAACTATATCTATACGATAGCTTAAAATAGGAGATCTTTTAATAACATATGCTTATTAAATCAAGCATACGGCATTACCTATATTTCTAAGGATAATTGAAACATGCTCGACACAATTCGTAAGTGACAACCCTATTTCTAGCAATTAATCACTTATATGAACGACTTAATATTGATATCAAGATATTAAATACTAATTATGCACAATAATCAGAATTATGAAACTAGAATTAAATTAACTCCAAGAAAATCAAATCATCCGATCCAACTACATCATGGTCCCGACTAATAATAAAATTAGTTCATAAAAAGACATAACAAATACATGAAATTAATGGCATTCATCCTTAATAATAAAAAATATTCACTAGAATTATTCGAACCAATTAAATTTAATCAACTCCAACTTTGCCTTTGGGTGTACAATATGTAATTAACTTCCTCAATCAGCTTCTGCCGCCTCCCAAATGTGCGCCTGCCTCCAACAAATACGATGAATCTCTAAATCTCGCATATCCCTTTTTACTCTAACTCCTCCTCTTTAATAGGTTGCCATAACCTAATATTAATGGGCCGAATCACTTATTCTCTCTGATCACGACTATGTAAACTTTATCGACTGCCATATCTTCAATTCAAAGTCCCATTCCTTCACCTTACCGATAATTGCCTTCCAAACTCAAATAAAAACGAAAAAGTGCAAATTATAATGACACGTAAAAATGTAACATCGCCTAATACGTTAATTGTGACTCAAACACTATATAATAAACACTTATCAATAATAAATGAATCATTTCCTTCTTGCAAATAATAAATGCTTCAGTCAATATAATCTATTTATTTTAGTCGTGGTATCTTCTGCTTCTCGATTTACAAGCTGTTTCCATGTTCTCCATCAAATCATAATATCTCTAGATCTCCTCCGAGATCCTCTCCTCTTCAAGTACGATAACAAAATTTTGCTGGCCGACTCATCAAAGGTTATCATCCGTCAGCAACGTTGACGCTTTTATTGTCACAAATACTTGACCAACTATAATGCACTACCAATAACCTTGAGGACTTTCACCACTGCTGTGATTATATGCCCAACCCTTGGTTTGTTAACAGGTTACCAGGAAAATAACCTTGGAGGACTTTCACTACCGTTGCGATTGTGTAGCTTTGGAAGCTCCAAAAGAATTGAATTTTCAAAAGCAAACTGCATTTGATAAATAATGGTAGATTGGTAGTGCTAATATATTCTATGGTAGTGCAAACTGTATCTGACGTATACACACAATTTGATATAGTCCTACATGCAATTTGATAGAGTCTTCTAAAGTGAAATTATCTAAATACAATTATATTCCTCATTAACTATAAAATCGAATTGTTTGAGTAAGGATATTTTAGTCGGTTCAAAAAAGGAAAAAACACAAAATCAAACTCGTACTTTATATATGTATAGATAGATAGATATAGATGTATAGATAGATAGATAGATAGATAGATATAGATGTATAGATAGTATTTGAAGGAATTTTCATTAGGGATAATAGTCATTTCACTCGTGATATACACTATTCCCACCATTTTTGTATTTGTCATTCTAGCTAAAAAAATTTGTTTTGTTTTATTTGTCGTTTTAAACTTTCAATACATTTTCACCTTATTTTTCTATATCCCTATCATTTAACGTAGTCTTTTTTCTTTAATTTATAGTCTATATTTTCAATATAAAGTAGTCAAAATTAAGAAGAGATGGACATTAAATAAAAAAAATAAAGGTTTAATGCACAATCAATTGAGGACATACATGTAAATTTAATTATTTATTAATCAATGAGTAAAATGACAAGTTAAAAACAAAGGAAGTATTTGGTTGTCTATAGTTGTTCCCATATGATATGTGCACAATTCTGTCAACGGTTATTAATGTTCATATGCACTTAATTTCGGCATAAAAATGATGCAAAATATTAAAATGTACAATTCTAAGACAATACAATTTAAACAATTTAAAAAAGTATATTATCTAAAAAACGTATACATATTTAATGTGTATCAAAATTTGTTGAATAAATTTATACATATTACCTAAAATTTACCAAAAGAATTTTTTTATATAAAAACTTTAATTGATCATAACTTTCCACCACAATTCTTTTTTTTACTAATAAAGGAGACGTGCGATACACGACATGCAATCGATTTCTCAACTATTTGATACATTTTTTATCTTTAATTCGAAATCAAAAATGTGTAAAAACTTACACTCCTTTGAATTTTTTTCAAATTAAAATTTTTATTTTTTGAAGGAATACTTTGATCACAAATAACTCTTTAAATATAATATAAAAATTACAATTTTCATACTATACAACACTGAGATGTCCATAAAGAGATACAAATATTAATTTAATAATTATTCTTCCTCGACTAAATATATCGACGAATTGATCATCAATATAAGATCATCGAATCATTTGCTTTTTATGCCTAAGTTAAATTGGTATGATTTAAAAAGTATAATTTAAATTTTTGTGGATCACAATATATAAAATCTATATATACCGGAATTAAATAACAATATTAATAATAATAATAACAATAGTTCTACATAATAATAAATAATAATAATAATAATAATTCTACAAAAAATATATGATTATTTAACAAATACCTATAATAATAATAATAATAATAACAATAGTTCTACATAAAATATATTATTATTTAACTAACACCAATTATTAAAGATTGAAAATGACATACGTATTTATTAAAAACATATTATATTATTTTATATTTTTATTTGAGATGCTGCATATCGGCGCCGAAACTTTGACCATTAATTACTAATTACTTATTATTTTATTGAATATAAAAGTTATATCATTAGATTTGTCTTGAAAAATATTGTTATTTTCTCTTATATTTTTTAAACATATAGTTTAAGAAAAATCGATAATAAAATTCCACCTCGATATATTTAAAACGCCAAATAAAAAAATGTAGCCGAGTAGTAGTTAATTCCTATTGTAACTCCTAACTTTAGATTTTTAGAGAGAATAGTAATTTCTAAGAATTAATAATGCGAAAAGCAGTAAGAAAAGACAACCTTTATTCACACTTTTATATATGTTACTCCTCCATTTTTTATACTGTCAAGCTTTACAAAAAAATTGTTTTTATAGCTTGTCGCTTTACCATAATAAATAAAGATTTTACATTTCAACGTACTTTCAATTACTTTTCTTAAACAAACAACTCATTTATATCTGCTCTAAATCGATCATTACCTATATTTTCAACGACTTTTCGATTACTTAATTTTCCTTAATCTACGCAAGAAATCTACTAAAATCTATTAACCAAAAACGTGAGTGAGTACCGACAATGATTTTTTAAATGGTGACCAAGAAAAGTTCACTACTGAAACAAGCAAGACCGGCAACTCCTACGACACAAAAAGCCCCAAAACCACGTTACCAAAGAAACTTACACACTACCAAGCCCTACGCGATTGCGCCGAATCAATAAAGTCATTTGAGTGAATCGAACTCACGAATCTCATGATCACAAACTCACCTACTTTACCAACTTGGCCACCCTCGCAGGGAACTTGATCCAGTTTTTAAGCTTTTAAGTAAAACACTTAAACTATTTAAATAAGAATAAAAGTGATTAATATAAAAACACACCACCCATATTGACTATCAAACATCTATCGACGACATACATAATCAATTATCAGTTCCTCGCATTAAAAGCAAGATATCTCATTTGACATATATGAAAACTTAGATATTCATATAATCTGTAACTCGCACTCTAAATTAACCTAATGATATAGTTAACTCATAATCCCTCCATTTCAAACTTTGCCCTCCTTTATTTTCATTCTGGTTCCATAAGTCAAAAAGTATTTTATTAAGGAATTAGAAAATATTATTATTATAACTCTACCGACCGCTACTTATATAATTTATTTATAAGCCAGGTACTCAATATGTCAGTTTCCCAACCTGATACAAATTACTCCGTATTTATTTCTTAATACGCTACAGTAATGAGCATGTCATTGGTTTTCTAATCGATACAAATTATTATTTATTTTATCGATGGCCAGATACGAACACTTATATAATTTTTATTAAACAAATATGACAAGACTCTAAATTAACTTACGTGTTCTTGCATCTATTAACAACAACTTATTAGCATTATTAGTTACGTATCCTTCACCATTATTGTTTGAAGTAATAGGAAAGTTTTTCGTTTAACATTAATTAAATAAATTTAAGCGCACAAAAAACACCGTACGCAATATCACTGCTCAGATTGTTATTGCCAAAACAATTTTTTAGTCCGTATTAATCTACGTAATCCATACTCCATTTTCCAGTGAAGCACTAATCATTGACCCAATCCCAACCACAGGAGTCCAAGTTCCCTCCCCCTCCTCCTCTCCATTTCAGTCAACACCAATGTCCTCCCTCCACTCCACACTAGCCACCCTCATCACCACCACCCTCCTCCTCACATCCTCCGCCTCCCCCTCACTCCTCCGCATCCTCCACCGCAAAATCCCCAACGACGAATACCTCTACTGCGAGAGCTGGAGGTTCGTGGTCGAGACCAATGACGCCGCCCCGTGGACACGTGTCCCGGAGAAATGTATTGCGTTTGTGAAGGAGTACGTGAGTGGTCAACGGTATTCGTCGGATTTGGAGGCCGTGGTTGAACAGAGTTTGGCGTTTGCGAAGACGGTTGAGGTGTCTGCAGATGGGAAGGATGTTTGGGTTTTTGATATTGATGAGACTTTGTTGTCCAATGTCCCGTGGTATGCTCATCATGGATTTGGGTCAGTCAAAACTAATTAATATTTCCTTCATTTTTATGTTATATTTCGTTAAGATTGTGTTCTTTGTTTTTAAGAATTAATTTAAAAAATAAAACAGGTATAGTGATCTTAACAGAGGGGAATTGGAGGAGTGTTAAAACTTAAAAGCATGTGAAATGATCATTTTAGCCTAATTGGGAGTGTTCGTCTATTAATTAGGATTGTCACCGTGATAACAGAGAATTGTTAGCAATCTTATTGACAATCCCATAATCGATACAATAACTAAGCATCCCGCCTTTGATGCACAACAACAACCAAACAGATTTATATACTACTAATTTGGGATACGACAAACGTAAAAGAAAATAATGCGAAAATTAAACGCAGTATTAATGCGGATTTTATCCTATTCCCCTTCACGTGAAACGCATCTGCGCCAAGGTAAATCCATTAATAATATCGTTAAGGTGACTCAAGAACCCTAATCAACGATTCTCTTCAACCGATGTTTTCTCACACAAAAACTCCAGACACAACTATCTAAATACGCTTCCTCTTGAATCACTCTCTTTTACAACTCATAAAAAATTACGATAAACTCTTATAATTCTAAGCACAAGTAATAAATTCTCCTTGTTCTGGAAGTTTGCTGCTAATTTCCAACCACTACTACTCACAGAGCCACACATACAAAAAAGTAGTACACAAGAAGTGTATTTTACAGCTTCACAAATAAACCTTATAAGAAATTACTTTTCTCTTCAAGAAAGTTTCACATCAATTACTGCCTAAAAAGCGTAATTAATTACTCCCCAAAGAAAGTTAAGCACCTTTAACTTTCCTTGCTCTCCAAAGATTTTCTTAAGTTGTAATACTTCCGACAATTCGATTCTTCACTTGTTTAGTCTTCACATATTCAATAATCTCCTACTCAAGACTAAACTCGGATGACCGCCTTCAAACTTTAATTGGCAGCAGCCTTTACCCGAGTTCATCATCCCCGAACTCCCATCGAAGTCGATCCCGACTAACGATTTTCACCAATCCCAAAACATCATCAATGTCAACAACTCGACTATCAAAAGAGACATAGCCAAAACCATCGCTTCTCATAGAATTTTCACCACATTTAAATTATCACCACGTTTCCGCCGCCTTTGAAAAAAAAACTTATCGATTCATTTCAGTACACCTCGAACAATCTCTAATCTCGATCGTCAATGAATTCCTCTTCTTCTTTTCTCCTTTCTCGTGTCGACAACTCCCACTTAATCCAATCTACTGACCTTCATGTTTTGGCCTAATACGTCTTCCTTCACAAGAAATCTTGGAGTAAAAACACCTCACAAATGACTTTTAATCACGGCCCAATTAACTGGGATTTTATCTAATAACACAACCCGGTCAGAACCTCAGACAAGAGTTCATAACCTCGACTCTCGAAGAACAACCCAAGCCCCGCCATTTCAAAAAATCCTCATCACCAAACGAAGTCTCAGATTCCTCACGCCTACGACACTGGCTCCCCCACCTCCTCCAATACAAACCCGCTTGCTCAGGCTTCTCTCGTAACTCGCAGCATCTCCTAGTACGACAACATATGAATTTTACTTCAAGGAGATCCATTCCTAACATCCAAGAAACTCTCTCCGTCACCCACGACAACCGCTTAATAACCAAGTGGAAATCCTCTCTATGGATTTTCACCTATAATTTGTATATCGATCCTCAATTTCCAAGTTTTTCACAACCATCATCATCAAACAAATTTCATACCGTCAAGATCCAAACAAAGAGTCAATCCTTATCTTCCACCATTAGTCCTACCAAAGATCGACACACCTTACATCAACTCCATCTTTCGTCCCGCCTGCGCCTTTGAATAGACTTCCAATCATCAAAATCAAGCTTCGATACTAATTGCCATGTATCCAACATCGACTCAGCAAGCCTTACAACCAAACTCTAATACCAATTGTTAGAATCATACAATCGTTACTCAAGTAACCCCATAAATCGACAATAACTCGTGATTCCGAATTGCGACGCACAAATAACAACCAAACGTAGGATACATAAATTAATTAATCTTTATACGACAAACAACAGAAAAGTTAAATAACGCGGAAATTAAACACGCATACAAAAATTTTATCCTCGGTTCCCCTAACGTGCGTACATCCACCAATAGAAATCCATTAATAATATCATGAAGATTGTTGGCTGTGGATTCAAGAACCCTTATCACCCACCTCCCTCAACCTGATATTTTC
Organism: Lithospermum erythrorhizon; assembly: GCA_019722365.1. Classification (NCBI taxonomy): domain Eukaryota; kingdom Viridiplantae; phylum Streptophyta; class Magnoliopsida; order Boraginales; family Boraginaceae; genus Lithospermum; species Lithospermum erythrorhizon. The sequence goes on along the minus strand of JADFUC010001978.1, from coordinate 15,555 downwards.
TCACACGAAAACCCGCGCTGCTAAAAGCCTCTCATAATGCCAGCCTGGTTTTACTCAAGCACTACGCATAAACCTCAAGGGCCTCTAACAATGCTAATAAACTCTTCCCCATGCTAACTCATGTGCTGATTTCCAACCATCATCGAGTCATGGGCTGCTCCACACACACACAAAAAATACTACACAAAAGTTAGAAGTGTGATTTATGTGCTTTCACAAATAAACCTATATGGAATTATTTTTGTTCAAGAAATATGCCATCAATTACCTTCTAAAATAGAATTAATTACCCCTAAAGAAATACACTCTGTAATCCTCTATTTTGCTTACCAAGATTTCTTAAGCCGTAATACTCTCCGTAATAATCCGAATTCTTTACTTGTTTAGTCTTCAAGCACGCTCAAATGCGATATGTAATCGAATTAATTGATTTTGCTCAATGCTCAATTTTGATTTTTGTTGGGTGAATTGTTGTTGTTTAAATGTGATTATTACTTCATTTGTAAAATATTGTTATGTTTTGAACTTAAATATTTGTGTATATGCTGATCATTGATTTTGTTTGAATGCTCTGAATTTTGTAACTTTGTAAGTTTATTTGCTCTGATTCATTTGCTAGTGATTGTTGTGTTTGAATGTGATTATTATGGCTCCATTCTGAAAATATTGTTAACTTCACATTAATGGAATAGAGAAATGCATGTTAATTGTACCTATAATGGTGTTCAATTATCAGAAACAGAAATTCTGCAAATATGGATTACATTGTATAGTATGTGGTGAATAATATATGCTTAAACATTTATCTAAGGTGTTTTACTATAAATGTTATGATGATAAATTGGAGTCACATTTATGTATCAATTAATACCCTAAAGTGTCTTAATTTTGACTATAAAATATCCAAGTTGACATTTTTTGGTGATCGGGAGTAATTTATTTATTTTATCTCGGCCTAACGTGATTAGTAGTATTTCGAAATTGAACTTTGATCTATTTGTAATGTGCTTATGAAAATACTCCTTCCATCCTTAAAAGTACAATTTCTAATTTTAATGAGTTGATTTTTAAAGTTTTGAACTCAAATATTTTTTAATATGTTGTATAACGTTTTTGTGGAACATGTACCAAAATATAATATTTTCAACCTACTATATTATTAGCAAGGTAATTTTGATTCAAATCAATGTTTTGATAAAGCAGTTAGACGATCTTTTAGTTATGGAGGTATTACTTGTGATGAAATTAGATCTCTGCATATGAAATATCCAATTGAACTAAGATGGGGAGAGATAATAAACTATCCATTGTTAAGACAGAACATCGTCTCAGAATCCCTAGAAGGCTAGACCAACGAGTAAGATCTACAGACTTCGTTCACAAGTTCTAGGTAGGAACTAAGATAAATTTGTTATGAACTATAGAGATGTCTTGCAAATTAATTTGCTATTGGAAATGTTGATGATGATGACTAGCCATATATAGTTAAGGGTGATCACTAGTTGTTTTGTTATGTATTGTGGATGTACTTGATTTGATTGCATAGTTAATTCTGTTTCTCTGAACACAGGTTATGAAATACTTATGTATTATACTTTCTAGTCATCTATTCCATTGACCTGAATTCAAGATTTTTCTATGCCACAAGAGCCTGCATGGCAATGATTTCTTCGGTTGTTTTTCGGACCACATGACATTTACTCGATCGACAACTATTAAGACAACATAAAAACTAAAACATAGACTTGTAAGGTGGAGAGGCATATGCATAGAGCAACAGTATTAGTGGGCCAAAGCTGAATAGAAGCATTCATTTTGGGCACTAGGTTAGATTCGCAAGACTCTGAATGATTTTGTAGATCGAAGTAGATTTTTATTCATAAAAGATACTACTGTTTCAACATTGCCAATTTACCAGTGGATTTTCCAAATGTTTAGTCAGAGCAGAATAGATTGATCTTCATGGGACGGCTTTTAATGCATATTCAGTACTTCTTCCCAAAGTTTAGCACTGTTTCAACTTAAGCTATGGACTTTCTCCTGATTTTTAGAACTTGGTGCCTTTGGATTCCAAATGTCTTGTCAGAGCAGAGTATTGATTCTTCTCTCAATGGTTTTGGTTGGACATTCAATTATCTCATGTGTTTCTTTTTCTTTCTGCACATTTATGTGGCAGAGGTTATTATCCATCTCGATTCTCGACTGCTGTCCAAGTAATTTCATCTTGTTAGAAATGTACAAGGTGGTATTAGGACATTGCATTTGTTCCATGATTTTTGTCAACGGTTCCACTGTTTGTTAAATGTTGATGCTATGGAATATACAATTGATAGATACTGTTTACTGAATACAGATCAGAGATTTTTGATGATCACTCTTTCAATGATTGGGTTCAGTTGGCCGAGGCTCCTGCTATACCAGCAAGTCTGAGATTATATCAAGGGCTTCAGGAGCTTGGGTTTACAATAGTTCTATTGACTGGTCGTGATGAATTTCAAAGGAACTGTACTGAGAAAAATCTGCAGTACGCCGGTTTCAGCAGCTGGGAAAGGTTATTTTTAAGGTATGTTGGTAATCAGTTCACTACCTGTGAATATAAACATCAAAGATAAGAATGCATTATGTTGTATTGTCCTTCGAACATGATTATTTCTTGAATTATCCATCCTGGTTAAAGTTTTCTTTGACCATGATGCCTTTCAATTCCATCTTGCTTAAGCTTCTCGTCTTTTCTTAAACAGAGGCGACACTGATAAAGGTAAGCCAGCCACAATTTACAAGTCTGAGAAGAGGATGGAGTTGACAGACCAGGGATTCAGGATCCATGGAAATTCTGGAGATCAGTGGAGCGATCTAATTGGATTTGCAGTGGCTAAAAGGTCCTTCAAGCTACCAAATCCCTTATATTACATATCCTGATTCTCAATGCTACCAAATCCGTTATATTACATATCTTGATTCTCAACGACGGAACTTGTGAAATTCTTAATGCGACAGTCCCATTTATGCCTCCCTATTCAAATATCTCAGAACATGTGTTCTTTTGATTTAACAATTCTTTATTCATGCTACTTTTTTCTTTGACGTTGTCCATCTACCTTTCTGCTCCTTGATTCGATATGCCCCAGTGTAAATCTGGAACAAGCTGTTGGGAAAGATATTTGGTTATTTTGGCTTTCTGAATAGAATTAGTAAAACTGTGAAACCCTCTCTTTAACTTCTTCCCAACTTCGCATGATTCCCTATAGCAGATTCCTCATTTCAAAAAAATCCCCAAAACTTTTTGAGCCAATGTACTACTTGGCTTGGAATTGAGAACTCCCCAAACACCTTTTTGTTTGTCATTATTATATACTCTCTCCTCTCTCATATTGCAACATATAATATTGTTAGTATTTTAGTGATGAGGGATGTAAAATAGGGAATCTGAGTTTGTATAAAATATATTTTCTATTTCCCTTACAAAAGATTGCTCATTTTGGATTATATAATTTCAAATTTTAATTGTGATATTTTTGCTTTCAGACAGATAATGCTTGATGAAAATTATATCAATAAAAATACATTTCAAACTCTTTCTTATCAGATATTTTTTATAAAATATTATACAAAAACAAATAAATATATTTACACAAAGCTGAAAGCTTATAATTACAAAAAAAAAAAGCGACAATATTTCATGATGAAACAATTAATAAGTCATTTTTAAATATAATAAATTGATTTTTGAAAAAATTTATATTAAATCTGTTGTTAATGCTCTAGTACTTCTGAACTCAAAACATCCTCAACGACTATATGAAATTCAGTGTATGACTAGGCTTTGCATAGTTCGAAACAAAGTGCTCGTCAAACTAACCTTATTTTGTGTGGGTCTAACATTTTGATTACCATGTGACAATTCTTGCTGGTCCCTTATAAATTTTAGTGGTTTTTCTTCAACTTCCATTAGAAAAGTCAGTTTGGGTCGCCAGAGGAAAACATGATTATAACAAAATATCACTAACCAATATGATGTTACACTTTATGTGTAGTGTGGTTGGTTGTGTGCCTCTATTTTTCTTTGTCTATATCTACTCCTAGTTTGTTTGAGGTGGAACGGTAATTTGGACAAAATTTTCTTATAAAATTTTGAAATTCGGAATATTTCAATTTTGAAATGCCAAAATCTTAACATGGATCTTCCAGTGTGGTTGGTTGTGTGCCTCATTTTTTCTTGTCTATATCTACTCCTAGCTTGTTTAAGGTGGAACGGTAATTTGGACAAAATTTTCGTATAAAATTTTGAAATTCGGAATATTTCAATTTGAAATTACAAAATCTTAACATGGATCTTCCTTTTAACTGTTTTTTAGAACGTTGTGGAGTTAATTGTAAATATGATCGTAATTTATATATATTTATATCTATCTATATCTGTATCTATATACCTTCTAAACGCGCGAATGCCACAGTTGCTTCTTCTATTTTGTTAAGACTAAATTGTCTCCCCCACATGAAATTAATTACAAAGTATATATTAATTATGAGAGTTATTTTTTCATGAAGCTATTATTAATTATGAAAAATTAATGAGGAGTTAAAACAATAGTGATGGTTGAAAAATAAAATAGTTAAAAAATTATAGTTAAGAATCATTTAAATAAATTATACAAAACACCCAATAATTATGAAAATGCATATTAATTAGAGACAAGAAATAACGTGAGCCAAAAAATGATATGTAGTTTTAAGAGAAGTTATAATAATTAAAATAATAGAACTTAAAATATAATTAAAAATAATGGGGGTTAAAAATTAACTTTAGAGTTAATAAAATAGGTAAAAATAATTTTAAAAGGTTCAATACTTATTAAAATAATTGTTAGCTCTAAAAAATCTACTAATCAATAGAATTAAATAATTAGAGTCAATAAAATACTATGATTTTTTTTAAAAAAAAAAATCTTAAAAGCTACAATAATAATAAAATATTTATGAGATTTAAAAATCTAATTATAAAATAAGTTGAGAGTTAAAGTTGCTTATAAAGAGTCATATAATATTCAAAATTCAAATAACTTTTACCTTTAAATCTATATTACCTGATAGTACAACAATTAAAAGAATAATTTTAAAAAAGTACTAGATTAAAGAAATAACGAGAGCAAATAAATTAGAGTTAGCACTCACCTCGTTGAGTTACAAGATTTTTAACTCGATTAATTACGTGAATTAAATAATGAGAGCTCATAAATAAATAACATTTACCAAAATTTACAATAATAATTATTTATGAAATTTACAATAATAATGATCATAAACAAGCTGGAGTTAAAATAATTATAAAGAAGTCATATACATTCAATCATTATACAAATAACTTTAGCTTTAAAATCTATAATAAATTGATAGTAAGAACAATTAAAAATAATGAGCAAAGAAATAATCTCGAGAAATAAATGAAATAAATAAATTGAGTTAAGACCAATTGCTGGAATTACATAAGTTCTAACCTCCTATTAACTATGTGAATTAAATAATAAGAGTCTATAACAAATAACATTTAAAAATAACATTTAGCTTTAAAATTTACAATAATAATAAAATATTTATGAAATTTACAATAATAATAAAATTTGATTGTAAAATAAGTTGAGAATTAAAATAATATAAAGGGTCATAAGATTCAATCATTATTCAAATAACTTATCTTTTAAACATATAATAATTGATAGGAAAGACAATTAAAAATAATAATTTTAAAAATAATGATAGTAAACAAATTAGTTGAGAAATAATGAGAGTAAATAAATTAGAGTTAAGACCACCTCTTGGAGTTATAGGAGTTTTAACTCCTATTAAATACGTGAATTAAATAATAAGAGTCTATAAATAAATAACATTTGGCTTTAAAATTTACAATAATAATAAAATATTTATAAGTTAAAAAATTGACTATAACGTAAGTTGAGAGCTAGAAATAATTAGAAATAACTCTAAAAGATTCAATAAATATTTAAAATAAGATTCAACTTTAAAAACTACAATAATAATTGACAATAATGATAAATAAAATATAGTTTTAAAAATAATGAGTGTAAACAAATAACTTGAGAAATAAGGATAGTCAATAAATTGGGGAAGCACACCACCCTAGAGTTATACGATTGATATTCCGTTACATTCTTAAAACTACCATAATTCTCTATTGTCTTTCAACTAATGTAACCTAACATTAAACTTATATTACATTGCAATAACTTTAGTTCGTATTTTATTTTGAATATATTTGCGAAGTCTAATAATTAAAATTATGTTGTAATAATAATGTTGTTAATTCATTTTAACTTTACCTTTGATTTTTTATCCTTATGATTTCTCAATTTATAAAAAATTAGTCTTAATGTATTTACAAACACTATAATGCTTAGTTCTTGAGTATTATATATAAATCTCTATAATACTAAGAACTAAGCATTATAATACTCAATAACTTAAGACCACCTCTTGAGTTATATGCACATTGCATTACATCTCTTAAACCGCTATAATTTTCTATTATATTTGATCTAAATTACATTCATTTTTTATCCTTCATCTAGAACTTTAAGAAGACAAAACTTATTACAAAAACATTTGATTGTCTTTCCAACTAACATGACTTTTTTCCCTTCATCTACATGTTTTGTAAGACAAAAAACACAATTGAACAATCATCGAAACGTTTGTTTTGAGGTTGAGACTATTAATGTAAGTTTTACTTCCTAAAATAATTCTTTACTTATTTTTTTTATTCTCAATAGTTCATTCGTAACAAAACAAACATTGAGATGGTTGAAGATCGGTGTTCAATCTAACATTATTTCTTCAATAAAGAATCTATAAATATGGTCACCATATGAAGTTTTGAGAATATATATGTAACTACATTCATATATATGATTTAATTGTTGAAGATTATTAGTTATTTCTTTTCTTTGTATATGTGTTTATTTATTTAGTAGCAATAATAATCTATCTTTTATTTATGTCTAATACTCAATAAGTATGCATTAGAAATCATTTCTTTAATTTTATTTAAGATAAATTTATATATAATACTCAATAACTAAGCATTAAGAAAGTGTTCGTAAATGTATGTTAAGACTAATTTTTTTTATAAATTGTGTAATCTTAAGGATCAAAATTCAAAGATAAAGTTAAAATGATTTAAAAATATTATTTTAGAACATAATGAATTATTAGGATTCGCAAATTTATGTAAATAAAATACAAACTAAAGTTATTACAAGTTAATATAAGTTCGATGTTAGGTTACATTAAGCTTTTAACTCAAAATAAAAGACATAATCAACTTATGACATTATATACCACTTTACTTCTTTTTACATCAATATATAATAATTTTTCATTGAAAGATCAATCGATCATATAATTGATCCCCAAAAAGATTGAAAAGATATCTTTGTATGTACCTATATATGACTTATATGTAATATATTCAATTTTTTGTACGTGCATGACACACATACTAATGTAAATTATTTTGATTATAAAAATATTGAATTAATAGTTTTTTATGGTGAAAGTAGTCATTATGCTCTATCAATCCTACAATTGATTATCAAAAAATACTAACATAACATTATTTACTTTTATCATAATTCAATTATAATATGACTCACTATTTTCTCAATTATTAACTCGATAATATTTGATATTGTTTTATAACTAAAAGACTTATAGAAACTTTTTTAATTAATTAAAAAAGAAGATATACAATTCTATTTTTATTATGACGAAATTGTCATAGCACATACTAATTAGTTTATTCTCTATTGATATGAATTTTATTTATGTAACAATAACAACCATACTAAGCCTTATTGATTAGCCCACACCACAAGAACTCATGTAAGCGTTGCTTTCCATTTCAATAAAAAATGAAGTTTGATTAAAATTAAAAATAATTATTATCTATGTTATATTACTATATAATACTCAATTGATATATACAGAGAGTATTATATAAGTATTTTCTTAATTTTATTTTAGGATATAAAATATAAAGTATTAAAGGTTAAAACAATATTGAAAGTTTAAATTAAAATTGTAATAACTCGTTCGCATTTCAATATTATTGTAATAGTATACTAGTTGCTCGGTGGATTATTTCGAGGAGAAATAAAAAATTCAAGTTGAATAGTTGAAAATACAACGAATCGGCTCTGCTGGTAGTACATTTTATTTAGAATTATAAAAGTTGTAATGAACGGTAATGATATTAGTTGGGCGGTAATATAATTTCGGTAGAAATGTTACATGTTCGAGTCAAGGTTATTAAACCGAGAATATAATTAAAAACCGCAAACTCACTAGAGAGAACTAGATTATATTATATATATATCGCTTAGCGGCAATCTGAGATAGTATATATACTTTCGAAATAAAATTGATATACCGAGACTAGTATTAAAATGAAAGTAAGATTTTTATGTCATTTAAAATTATACATTTGAAATCGCTTTTCATTAAAGTTTAACGACAAAAAGTGGAAATAACAATCAGAACTAAACTTTTATTTAACCATCATCCTAAATATCTCACCTACCCCCACTATCTCCTTATTCTTATCCCCCTCCAAAACAAAACCCCATCCCCTTATCCCCATGGAATGGCCGAACCATACCCCATCCCCCTTCCCTTGAATTTTTTTATTTTCTTGTGAAATCTTGTTGAATCTAACTCCAAAATCTCGTTCCTCATCTTCCGATCATCAGCTAAAAATGGTTTCTAATCTTCAACCCAAGTATTTTGAGCTTAAGTTGACTATTTCTATATTGATTTTTGCGCTGACTTCGGTGATCGAGATTTTTAATGACATATATGTATCATCTAAGCTTAGATTAGTGGATATAAGTTGTAACAATCGATTTTAAGAAATGTGTTGATGTCGGGAGAAGCTGACTTTGTAGAATTTGGAGATAGACATATTTGATGAACTTTAGTACTGAAGTTATACTTTCGTTAAATAAGATGTTTGGAGCTATGTTGACTTTTTTGAAATGGTTAACTTTTTTTACTTTTAAGAAAAATGTAAAATTGTAAAAGTGTCTTGCCGGGAGTTTAATATGCTTGTTTTTGTTATATGTCGCGATTTTCAGCGCTGAATGACGGTAGCGATGCTGATGTAGATTACAAGTTGATTATTTGAGTTTTGGATTAAAGGCTGTTAGAAATGGATTAATTAGTTGGGGAATCATTGTTTGATTGATTAGATATCGTTGTAGTGTCGGGATTGGGGTAAAGGGGGCCGACAATGCTTATCAAGGTCGGTCCGCATTCTAATCGTTTTATTAATGCTTAAACACGGGTAGTAATATTTCCACCTGTGAGTTGTTAAGTTGATAATTAAATTTGGTTGCAGGTTGGAAATAAAAACTAAAATATGTTAAGGGTTAAAATTGTAGCAAGTAGTAATTGTAAATTTTCGGTGTTTTTGATTAGACGCTGAACGCTGGAAAAATACTGGATGGATTGAAGCAGACATTGTTATTTCTAGCCAAGGTGAAATTAATTCTCAAGTGAGTTTTATTTATCGCTTGTATATGCATATATTGTTGATCGCGCGCTTTGGCTGGGGTTGTATTTTCATCTTGTAAATGGGATGATTTGGTGTTTCGGGCCGGTAGTTATTTATTTTGTGTCATCGTGTCCGTCAGGGGTTACCGAGTCGTATAGGTGTTTCGAGGAGTTGTTTATATACGCTGGTTGTACTATCGCGGCGCGCTTTATACTACGGGGTATAAGCTGCTGAGTTGTTGCATGCTGAAGTCAGATATCCGGTATTTGCCTTATACCTCAGACGCTGGTGTTTTTGCTTCAGACCAAGTACGACAGCTTATAGCTTGCGCTCCATGTGCATAAGTTTCTCCCTGTGTCGAGGTTGATTATAGCGCATTAGTTGTAGAAACCGATATGAGTCGACATGAGTTGATATGAGTTGTTATGAAATTGACATGAAATGGTCAGGTTGATCGTGTCGATACGCTTGACACCGCTGACCGAAGTTGACTGAGTTGATCGAGTCGCCGAGTCGCTTGGTTAAGCTTAGCTTGTAAAGGCTGTAGTTTGCTGTTGAGGTCATGAGTTGGGTCTATTCAAGCGTTACATGTTGTTTAAACTTTCTATGGTGTTTTGTGGATCTCGCTTATGACTCATCTATTTGTTATGGATATCAGGTTGGATTATAGTGACGTCATTACGAAATTATGTCAATTAGGCTCAAGGATATTATCGTTATACCTCCCTTTAATCTTAAAAGTTGAATCAAGTTAATGCTTCGAGATAACTTTTGAATGAGAACATTAGGTACAAACATTTAAACCAGGTTCATGCTTAATGTATTGACGACGTTGGATTTATATTTATATGGTGGAAAATTTGATTCAAATGTGTTATATATAAGTTGGCGATCTAACTGACGCGATACCTACTGGCGCGGTAGTGTCTTATACTAATTGAAGAATATGGTGAGATAATTTTGTATATAAGTTTATCTTGATTCACATTACAAGTCGTTGTTGTATTAAGATAATGAAACGATTTGGAAGTTCTATGATAAACATTCAGATGTCCTAGAGGTGTATACCTATATTTAAGAATAGTATCTTTAAGTGAACTAAAGATAATAGTCAAGTTGTTATGCGAGTTGAATATCATTGGAGTTTGCTATATACTTAAGAAAGATAACAAATAGAGAGATATCTCCTGCGATTAAGGTGTACTGTGAGTAAGTTGTTGACGTAGCGAGTTTATCTGCAGCAGCTTGGAAACCCATTAAGGAAAGATTTGTCTTGTCGAGAGTAGCATATAAAATATAACCCGGCGCCAGATAGCCTTTTAACAGTAAGAGACTTGAATTATCCTTGTTTGTATGGAGCGCGTAATAACCTGCCCGTATTAATATTATTGAAATAGTATACTAGTTGCTTGGTGGAGTATCTCGAGGAGAAATCAAATTCAAGTTTTAATAGTCGAAACATAAATAATCGGTCGGTCGATAGTATATTTCTCGTTTTGATAATTTTAAAGTTTTAATCGAGCGGAATGACATTATTTGGGCGGGTAATATAATTTGAATATATAAATCAACGTTAATGTCTGGAAGTCGGACACGAAATGCTTAAAACGGTAAGATCGATCGAATTAAACGACGGTGGTCCAAACGAATTAAACAGTTAACCATTTAAAGCCTAAAAGACCAACTTGGCCCAAACAAGAATATAAAGAGGGCCTATCGCCTTCTTTCTCTCGCCAAAGCGATCACATTTCTTCCCCCTTTCGATTTCTTTCTTCGATTTCTCTTCCATTCATGAGCTGGATCTCAAATTTTCTAGAAGCCTCATCATTCCCTGCTGCTTTCAAGGTAAAAAAGGTGTGATCTTTTTGAGTATTTTATAAGATCTCCCAAGTTTGACTTTTTTTGACTTTTTGTATTTTGAATTTTATTGCTCCAATTGATTCATGGGTTCTAAATTAGTTATTCCTGAGTTGTTATATCGTGTTAACGTGAAATTTCGGATGTTTTGTGGTCAAGTGACTTTTGAACTTTTTGGGTTGACTTTGGATTTTTGATATATTATTGAATAGAATTATTGTCTAAAGCAATTATAATATATGAATTGATAACGACGTATTTGGGGTAGAAAGTGTTGTTATGCTTGAATTGACTTTCAAGTATCGTGGGTCAATTTTCGCTAAAATGTCGCGTCGATGTAAATAAGCTACTGACCGCAGCGTGATCGCTTGGGATACAATTATGAATTATAAGTGTCAAAGAATCGGCTCGAATTACTCTTAGTGGATTTCTAAGAGGTAAAATGGGACTTTGGGATTGTAGGCCCATCGTAATGGTTAAATTAATTGGGAAAAGTTGAAATTGGATTGATTGGAAATATTTGGAAACGCTGGAAATTTGAATGTGATATAGCCGACATCGAATTTAGCCGGGTAGCGGTGGTTGTCATCGAATGGTTATTGAAACATATTAGTAATCTTTACGTACGTTGTCAATTTATAACCGAACGGGTTAAAAAGTCTAGTATTTAAATTAGATAAAGTGGATTAAATGGTTATTTAGTCGTGATTATATTTTTCAAATATTTATGTCAAACTCGGACGCGGGAACAAGTGAGAATCGATTGATCGCTTGGGCGCGAGTACCAGCTAAGGTGGGATTTATCACCTGCTTGTTACCTTATCTGTTGGGTATACGGGTAAATTGATTATGACCGCAGAATGCTGTTTCAAACTTATCTCGTGGTTATAGTCAGGAAGTGTTAATGTCGATTTGAACGGGTGGTCGTGGTTAAATGCATTATGGTTTGTTTATTTATGTCAGGGTATTCTATGGTTGAATATGTATATGGCCGGGCGTATTCAAGTTCGAAAGTATGATCAGGTTAGTGATTTATCCGTGAGTAGATTTCCTTAAGCGAGCATGTTCTATATGATTTTGTCAGACAAGGTGGTGTTATGGATGCCACGCCAGACTATCGCGTGGATGGCTTTTCGTATGCTTTGATATTGTATGCGTGATTTGTGAATTGTCGGATTTGAGGATGTTAAGCATGACGCGGGTGTTCAAGGGCGAGCCCGCTGAAAAGTATAAGACGGCTGCTGGGCGCTCGGCGACGTAGCCCGCCGAAAAGGACGAATCGTTATATATTTATGTTCTTGTGGTTTTATTTCTTTGTGTTATTTTATTGTGGTCGAGTATGAACGCAGCGTGAAATTTTGGTCGGGTTACTTTGTTTCATATGCGTGGATATGGAATATGACCGCGAAGTTAACGTAAGTTAAATTTTCTATAACGGTGTATTTGTTAATGACGGTTAATCCCGCATGATGCTCAAGGGTTAGCATATTTCTCGTATTATATATGTACAAATGTATTTATCCATCCTATCGCTACATACATACGTATATATTTATCGGCTTATTGTATACTTCTTTCTGATACGGGTAAAGCTTACCATCCCGGTGATTTTGCTTCACTAAGCGAGTTTACCCTTTCCCACCTTCTCGACGGATTGTGTGCCCTTGGAAGTTGCCGAGTTCGTGAGTATCCGTGATTTTATTTAGACGGGTGGCTGCGGATCCCCGGCAGTCATCATTTGTTCTCATTCATTTTTCTTATGTACTCAACACCAGATTTGGTTCTTTGGAAGTTAAAAAATGTATTAATCGTTTTCATGGAGTATTTTGTTTTGGAACTTTATAGTTCTATTTGGCTCCTGCATTTAATGCTACGACTGCTAAACCTCGCATGAAAATGTTTTCGCCGAACTATTTTACTTTATTCAACCGGCTGTGTTCCGCTTGCCAAATTGCGTGATTTTCGTGTCAACCATCGTATGGTGACTCGGGGAGCAAGGATGGATTTACCCCGAGGGCGCATTTGTGCCCAGGCGGGTCGTTACAATTATTGTGACGTGTTCTGCGCTTCGCAGCTTCCAGTTTCGACATTTGGTTGTCTCGTGGTGGTTATGTGCTTAACTGTTGTTTTATTTTGAGTTGTTTTGGGTCGAAGCCTTTTCAAAATGTCCGAAGCCTTTCTTTCGTTGACCGTTGACTGTCGAGGATGCCACCTAGGGGATTTTTGTTTAGCTATATGCCGAAGAGTCGCAGAAAAAGATCGGGTTTGAACTGCAGTTGTCCTAAGGAACTAAATGCTAAGTATGAGATAATTAGTGAGATGAGGTGAGGTAAGAATTGAAATCGGATATGTTGGAAATTTATTTAGAGGGGAGAGATATGCCAAAAGGATGTTGGGAATACCTTTTTTTTATGTTGGACTTGGAGTTGTTAAAGGGTTGATGTATGTAGATAGACCCAGATAGCTGTGAGAAGTTGGTGATGGTAGTATAAGATTGATGATCCTAGTTGAACCTGCGGCACTCGAAATAATTGGTGGATGAATACCGATAATTATGGGTAGATGGACCAAGTGTTAGGATAAAAGTAGACTACCTGTCGACAGCAAGCGATATCATCAGAATATTAGAACAAGTTAATGAATCTTGTCATCCGACGCTGAACATAGACATTGACGGGGTACTAAGAAAATATGTAAGTGCTGTAATAGGTGGATATTGGAAATTTTATCTTTGGACTTGATACTGCAGGAATCGGCGATGTTCTAAATGGAAAAATTTGTCAGCAAAATGTTATCATGATTTAATGGTCAGGTTGGATTATCAATCATCTAGAGGCATCGGAATATGTCTGCATATCCGAAATATTGAAAAAAAAAAAAATGAAAAAAAAATGAAAAAATGAGTATCGGGTGAAATTTAGCGTAGAAGATTTCATTAGTAGACGAAAGTTGGATTTAATGTAGCTAGGAATTTGAGATGAAATGGTATTCTAGTTCATTGTCATTATGAAATTCTGTTGGTTAAGTCAAGTGTCATCAAGGATAAAGTGGAATAATGAAAAAATTGGGAACCCCCGAGTAGCAATAGACGCTCGTAGTACCCTATCATAAGAATATTACAAAGATGGAAATTCGTTGATGATTGGAGCAGTAAGTTCGACGGAGAAAGAACGGTCTTACGAGAAACATTAGTTGATATACTCACTGAGAAAAACTCTGCTATAGATTATTACTAATGATAGAAAGCGCGATTCTTAAGTATATTAAGCAGGAGACCGAAGGAAGTTGTTCTCGGGCATGTGAATGTACCAAGCTCTAGTATGAACCGATTCTTCCAAGTAATAAAACTGAGACTAGATATATAGTGTCAATAATTTTATGAACTACGGATGTTAATCGCATTTAAAACGGACTATTTAAGGCCGAAAAAATCAAAGAATCGGTGGTGGAATTATGGAATATGATTGTGGTTAAAGTTGAAACGATTTGTGGTCAAGTATCAAAGTATGATGAAAATTGTGCGATTGTATCAGAATGAAAGCGCGTAGATATAAAATAGAACCGGTATGTAATGACATGTATATGTTATGTTGGCGTATGACATGCTGGGTGGTAAATGTATATAAATAAAAAGGGAGAAAGTATGTGAAATTACGAGATAAACCAGGCGGCGAGGCTTGGAATATCAAGGATTTAATTATTAATGCAATTCGTTGCTCGAAAGCGCTTAGGAGAAATGAAATGATAAAGAATGAGAACTTCTTGGAAGACTTGAATGTATCATGCAATTATATATAAGGAAGAATGTCACGGAGAAAATTTGAATTTCTGGTTAGATGAGTTGAGTAAAGTTATAAGTGTTGAATCTCATAGCTTAAGATTAAGTGACGCGACTAAATGGCTTAGTAAGTTAAAGGTGAAAAGGAGACATTAAGAAGTTTTATGGTTATTTGGAAGGCAAGAGAAGGGGAGACCTATAACGTATAAGAGAATCAAGAAAGGGCGAGTCTATGACATAAAGAGTTGATAATAGAAATTCAATATCTATAAATGTTCATAGAAGTTCGTTATCTTTTTAAATATTATATGAAAGAGGAGGCAGCAACATGTAACTGAACGAAGTAATACTTGAG
>JADFUC010001891.1:0-104855 GCA_019722365.1 Lithospermum erythrorhizon | reverse complement strand
TCAGGTATGCTTCGTTCAGTTACGTATTTAAGTCAGCAGAAAACTTCAAAAGTCAGCCCGGCCGCTAACATCCTCGAGCTTGACCTACAATCACAGATTAATCGGTACTCGTCTGAGCCGTAGCCGTACTAGATTCATGTGCAATTGAATTATGAAAAGTCAACTAAAGTCAACCATGTAAAAACCCGAAAATATCTGAAAACATGAACTTTCATGCACTTAACTCGAAGAGAATGATGGGGAGAAAGATATTTCTATTACTCTATTTATTATTATGTACGGTGGTGGAACTTAAAAAAGAGTGAAGGGGAAAATAATAGTATTTTGATAAATATTTAAGCAGGCTAATTGATAATTTTATGAAATTGTGAAGCCAAAATCATCAATTAACATAAAAACATAAACAACGAGGAATGTTATATTTGAAACATTTTTAAATCTTAACTACCGTCTTGAGTTTGAGTGTGATCGAAGAGAGAAATGGAAAAAGAAATTTTTAAGGGGAGGGGTGAATATCTCGGCCAAAAGAGGAAAAGATGATGATGAAGTGTTTGATTATGATGATGTGGAAGATAGCGTGGTTAGATATTTAAAAACTCGAGTAAGTTAGGTTTCGGTTAATTCTCCCATTTTATAAATGTAAATCTCCCATGAACCGATTCCAAGATACAAAATATTCACGTGGCAAAAACTGCTAAATTATAAATGTAATTCTGGCTAAAATTTCAATAATATTATCATAGAATTATTTATCTTGTACAGATCATGTAGGCCGAAAATTTAATTTTTTTCGTAAAGGAGTTATTACGGAGTTGAAGTTTTGTCGTTTTATTCAATCGCTAGGGTAGTCAACGTTTCACCTAGAGTTGTTAAGTTGGTAGTAGAATGTTGATGATAGTTGGAATTTTAAAAGTTGTTTACTAGTTTTTGGTGTTTTAATGATTACTAAGAATGTTGAATAATGGCCAGGTTTAATGGAGAAAAGTATATTTTACGCTATATCAATAATCGAGGCGATTTTGTTGGGTAGGATCATATACCGGGGTTGTTGGTTTACATTGACCTTGGTGGGATTTAGTAAATTGTAAGGATGTTATTAATGAGTAAATAATAATGTATATAATTTCTTTGGATGAGTTGAGCACGGATCTTGTAAATGAACCATGCAGATATTCTGAATTCTTTGCCTCTCAGGTGGTAATCTCACGATAGGAACCTTTTGATGTTATGAGATTGTTGTTAGTGAGGCGTGTTATGATTGTGGTGGTTGTTGTGATGCTACGCGTGTATTTGTATGTGATTGTGTTACGTGGTTGTGTGACTGACATGTAGTTGTGATGTAGTGTATCTTTTTGCGGGTTGATTTGGGTGGAATGATAATATTATATATACATTGTGTAGGTAGCTCGACCGGGGAGGTTGGCGTCATGCTGCATATTGTGTGAATAGCCCCGGTGATTCGGGATGTTTGGTGTGATATGCGTATTGGTGAAATAACCTCGGTCGGGAGAATTGTGATAATATACATATGTGTGTGGCGTGATGTGTGTATATTGGTGGAGGTATGATTGGGAGTGGATATTGGATGGAGGTTTTGATATTATGCGTTTCTTTGGACTAACCTTTATTGTTTTGTGTTGTTTATTTGAATGAATATTGTTGGCGATGCGTGTTGATGGTTATGAAAAAATATATGGAGTGTTTCATTGATCTGTTGGCCAATATTAATAAGAGGTTATTGGTTAATTTGAGAGTAGTGGTTCTTGAGTAGTCCGTTTGTGTTATACATATGCTTTTATATATAATTTATGATATGTGTGGTTGGATCACGAATTCATTGAGTATTTGTAGTATTTAGGCTTGCGCGGCTGCTCACATTCTCATGGGTGGCGTGTAATGCCTAGGTTTCTAGGAGTTGATGATCGAGGTTTTAAATTTGCGTTGACGGTAGCAGTTAAAGATAAATAAGTGAGGCGGTAGTGGCATAGAAGATCATCAAAGAGTCCTTTTCCTCTTTGTTATGTTTTTAGGCTTTTCTTGGAGCTTATATATTGAGAAATTAAGTAATGTGACCATACTACTAATATGATGTATTGTGGAGAGTATGTGTGTATTGTATGGTTGTATTATTCGAGGTTGATGTATGTTTTGTTGGTGTCTGTTTGTGTGATGTGTTGTTAGTTATTGCGATGGGCCAAGTGTATTATTATTATTAAAGTCGAATGAAATGCTTTTTTATGTAATCCGTCGATCGGTGACTCACAATTATGCTGATTCTTGATGATCTTGCTTAGAGGCGGCCGGCGCAGGTGAATTAGATTACAGTTTAAATGTGATTAGGGACTTGTAATGGTTGGAACTCACATTTCTGAGTTAGCATAGCGATTATTAGCGATTACCCAAATGTGATGGCCTTTATATATATTATAATAAAAATTAAATTTTTGAAATAAAATATTCAAATCTATTACTTATATAAAGTACTAAATGATTGTAAATGCTTGATTAGAATCTTCGATCATTACTTCCTCCAATTTTATGTGCTTCGTCGATAAACATAATTTTTGATTTGAATAAAATTTAATATCCTTATTAGAAATGCGTTGAAAATATTATTATTTGATAATTTTCATGGAAATATTATATGAAATAAAAAATATTTGAATTTAACATTTAATTAGTGAAAAATCCAAATTTAAACTTGTGATATATTGGGGATGGAGAGTATTAAATATGTATCTTGACACTTTTTTTATTTCAATTCTTTGAAATGTAATACAAAAATATCACATAATAATTTAGTTATATTATACTAACAGTAATTTTGTACATAAAAAAACTAGTATTGAATAATTATCATCTGAAAAAAATTTAGTATAGTAGACTAATTCGTTAAATAATTATCCTTACAAAAAATTTAGTATAAGTAGATTAATTTGTTGCATAAAATAGAATTTACTTGTCGTATGATAAGAGTTTAAAAATTAAAGAGAATATTATGTCAAATATTTTTATGCATTGGTGAAGATATTGATTATTTTTACATAATTCGACGAAGATATTTTGATAATGAGCGTATGGTAATTAGCGTCGTATGAAATTGATAAAGTTATTTATGTCAAAATTTCAAAAGTTTTCTCAAGTAATATTCTTCATGTACCTTACTACTTAAGGTTTAAGTTTTTATTAAAAAATTATTGCCTGAATATAATTTTTAAAGTATATCGTGTTTATTCAATTGTTTGATATAGTTCATTAGTATTTATTTTTTGACAATTACATCTAATGTGTGGTACTCTTTAGGCATTTTGTGTATTTAAAATTGTGAGAATTTCATAAAGAATCTTGATATTATTTTAGTTTTTGTGAAAATATTGAGGCAATCACCAATTAAATATGTTAAAATGAATACATAAAATAAAAATTGAATAGTAGAACTGTGATTTATACTAATAATCGAATTGAAGTGATGTTTCTAATAATAAATAAAATAACATAAGGCGTATTTTTATTAAAGCAGAAAAAGTGATGTTTTAACTTGACAAATAAATTCACATGTCAATAAATTCTTTTATTAAATATTGAAATGAAGAAGTAGTATAGTAACAAAACTTTTAAAATCTATTAAAATTATATTATTAAAAAAATTATAGGTATCGTATAACTATGAATAAATGAATTATAATATAAATCAAAAGTATAATTTATCAATTTCGTAAATCATTAATTACTTTATTTATTATCTCATTTTAAATGGTATAAATCTTATAAATATGATGCATTCATTTTCAAGAAAAATTATTTGATAATTTACTTGTATTATATAATGTAAATAAAAATATTTGAATTTAACATTTAATAAATGAAAATGCGAAATTTAAGCGTAATGATACATTGGGGATGGAGGGTGTATTCAGATTTTCAATATAATTCATCTAAATACTTCACATCTTGGAGCAAGAATATCTAATTTGTGGCCTTTTTGGCCATTTTCGCTAAAATCGGCACTTCATAAAAGCCGCCTTCGATATTATTGAGTTTTATATAAATATTATTGAGACAATCATCAATTAAAATATGTTAAAACGAAGATATAAAATAAAATCAATTAAAGAGAATATAAATAATTTATACTATTAATCAATCGGTAAGAATGTTTTCTAACAAGAAATAAAATAACATATGGTGCATTTTTTGATTAAAAGAGAAACGTAATGTTGTCTAACAGTAAATAAAATAACATAATGTACAAAACTTTTGAATCTATTCTTAAAAAATTATAAGGGATCATATAATTATGAACAAAATTTAATTATAATATAAAACAAAAGTATACTTTTATAAATTTACATATCTATTGATATTTATTTTAAGAACACAAACATTTATTAAATTACGCTATTTTACTAAGATCTTAAAACACGAGTGATGATGTTTCAAATTTTTAAGATTGTTAGTGTATTATTTACCGACTATGTTTGAAGTTTTGTCAAACAATGACCAATGCTATTACGAACAATTCAGATTATATACTAAAAAAACATATTCTGGACAAATTTGACAGTGATATTTTCAACCTAAATATATAGTAATGATATGTATTATTCCCATATCATTGAGAGATGATTTGATATTATTCTGAGTCAGGTTCTGAATACCATAGACATTATTCTACTCGTTTAAGAGCACAGTTTGTTCATTTATAATTTATTTTCTTTATGTTAAAATTTTTGTGTTATTTACTTTCTTCAACACTTTTACCTTAATTCCATAGTTTACATTCACATCCCTTATAAGTTATAACAACTATAATGAATCGAAATACATAACAGCAAGGGTCAAGAAAAATCAAGACCCTTACAATGACATAACAGCAAGATGTCAAGAAAAATCAAGATCCCTTACAGCTTAGACTATCGTGATCCAACTGAAGAGCAATCATTTAGGCTTCCAGTTCAAATATGAGCTACACAAGCGAGAGAAACTACAGCATTCATGGATGGAGGAGGGGATACAATTGATTGCAGTTCAAATATGAAGTTAGAAAGTCCCCACTCATTGAAACCGGCCCACTGCTAAAAGTACGAAACCGCTATACCACTGCTCCGCTCAATCCTAAGAGGCCATGAAATAAGGCTTAAACCACTTCAATACTTGCATCTCTACCACTCAAGGCAGAATCCTCGAACCCACCGCATTTAAGAGACTACATTTCAAGACTCTCGGCCTTACATCGAAGCTACGCCTCAAGCAAAATCTAATTGCTTGATATATAAGAGCTCAAGTCACACCTCCGTACGATTAACGTCAGAGCTCGCCGCTGACTCGGCACTTAGCACCCAAAAGCAGAATTACTAAACCACCAATACGGCATCCTACCACTCTGCAACTCGAACTCCACACCGCATTTGGGGTTAGACTACCGCACTTAGCACTCGCCCATAATCGAGCGCCCCAAGGTGCTCCACTGCTTGATATATAAGAGCTGTCAAGACCTGTGCTAACACTGTGCCAAAGACAGACGAAAGGAAGGCGCTTTCTCTTCATCAACTCATCCTTCTAATATGAGTTCTCATCACATTAATAAACACGCGGCTTCAACAAAATTATCAATCACACTTATGTCTATATAATAAGACTTAAGAAAAACTCCCTTTCTCAATTTGCTTTTCAACCCTTACATTCCCTTAAAATTCATTCGACACGTAGAACGAATTTGTATGAATGAACGTAAGCTAGAAACGAATGAACATCGAAAGTAATCATGTTAAACATATTTAAAACATATTTAATTATAAACATATCAAATATATATTAAATTAGTATAAATATATTAACAAATATATATTAATATTATAAAATATTAATATTAATTTAAATATATATACCACATATATCGATTCTATAAATAAATTAAAATATATATATAATATTAATATATTTATTATAATATATATATTTGACAATTATATAACATATATAACAAATATATAACAATTTAGTGTTATACGTATTATATTTATAATGTTAATAAATTATTTATATTTCATTACCTTGTACAAGGTAATGGACTAATACCACCAATTTGGGATAATGGTTTAAGATCTCAATTCAAAATTTAAATTGCTTAAGGAACGACTAAACAAAAAATTTAACTACCAAACTAAGTAATGTAATCTAATTCCAATTTATTCCATTCCATTCCTCCGTACCAAACGTAACCTTAGGACAATTAATTATTACTCTCTCATCAAGAACAACTTATTTCAACTTGTAAGTTTTTCTATAAATTAGATTTATCAATTATTATGAACAAAAAGAGACTAATTGATGGTGTTTATTTGGTAAATAAATAATTTTTTGGGTAGTATAAATTTGATAATTGACTGATTTCGAAATTGGGTAATTAAATAACGGTTTAAATTGTGAAAATTGGGTAGTTTGATTTTCATTAACAAAGGCTTAGTGTTTTAAGGTGTAATTATTCTGAGTTAAAAAAAGTTTCTTTCTTTGTGTTGATAGAGTTTAGAAGAACATTGTGTTGATAAAGTTTCTTGCTTTGTGTAGCTTTATTTGTGTTAATACGGCTTAATGAACAATTTATGGAGTTGATTTATCTTAGTTTTGCTCTTGATCCAAAAGAAAAATATGTATCATTTGATGTTGAGAAAATTATGAAGCTTGCAAAAAGGTATTATTCAAGAGATTTCTACAAGCATGAAATGGAGCAACGAAGGCTAATTGAGTTATACACTTCGAGTTAAAAGTTTTTGATAAATGTAAGATTTGAATTTCTTTCAAGTATTATTAAGGACAGATCGGAAGATAAATAAATAATACTGATATTCAAATTTGGCTTTCAAGGCTATTAATTCCCTATTTCCACTGCAACATTTGAACGCAGCATTTTCGCTATGAAAAATTGTGAAGACTTATTCATAATAAAATTCGGCGATTCACAAAGTTTTGCTTTGTATATTAAAAGAGAAATAGAAGATGATTTTAGTATCGATTCTTTTATCAATAACTTTCGTGATTCAAAAGAACGTAGGTTGCTATTGTAATTAAGTTAATAAAAATCTAATGATTATTTATTTATTTGGTCCATTCTATAATTTTA
This sequence comes from Lithospermum erythrorhizon, assembly GCA_019722365.1. NCBI lineage: Eukaryota > Viridiplantae > Streptophyta > Magnoliopsida > Boraginales > Boraginaceae > Lithospermum > Lithospermum erythrorhizon. The sequence goes on along the minus strand of JADFUC010001891.1, from coordinate 97,735 downwards.
TCCTTGCTCTGCACCAGTGTACTATCAACATTGATGCATTCTGATGATCATCATATCTTCAACAAAAGACTACAAGCTCAGTATTGGATTAATCAAATTTCGCAGCCAATGCAGGATGCCTTTATTACATAGAGATCTTCAAAAACATTCATCCAGGGTAATGTTGATTCTCCCACTTAAGTACACAAATATATCACCTTCACCAACTAATCAAAGTTAACCATATATAGGCAATATAGCTACGTTCTCCTATCCAACATAGGGAGATCTACCACTTTATTTATTTATCAATTATCACTACCAAATACTCCGTACGTAGTAATAATTTATATATACAGTATGATCTTCTATAGCCTTTTGGGTGGAGATCTGAGGCCTGCAGAAATGAACAAAGTATCCATTAGCTCAAGTAGTTGAAATATTGTGAATATATTAATCTCTCTATTTTATAATAATAATAAAAAAGTTGGTTAGGATACATTTTAACTAATGGTTGAATTTTACATTTTTGACCTCATTTTTTAAAATAATATACTTGTTGAGAATTATAACAATGGTTAATATTTTCAATGTATTTTACTTTTAACAATAAAAACTTTTAAAAAATTAGTTATATCACCAAAAAAAAAAAAAAAGATTTGAATAACTTTTTCGGGATAGAGGGACAGTTCTTGATGACTGAGAGTATTGGTAAACATATATAATAGCAAGTGAATGTTCTGAGTATAAGAAAACATCCCATTATTTGACGCACAGAAAAACTTCAACATTTTCTAATAGGAATAATGTTTTACAAAAACACAGAGTAGTAAGGTTTAAGTAAATCAACTTCTATTGTAACATATTGAGTGTGACTAATAACCACTATGATCGTGCTAAACAAATAAAGAATTACTCCGTATAAAATATAAGAGGTCTTACTGCCACATTTGAAGTTTGGTGGAATACGTCTTCCACAACCTTTAGCAATCTTCATAACACGTTGAACCCCAATATAGGCAGCTATCTTAGGAGTCACATAAGGGCATATACATTCAAAATGAGTTGCCCTAATCTTGGCACAACAATCACCTGAAGCTGGCTGCCCATAAACAACATCAGCACAAGAATTTATGAAGTTTTTCCTCTCTACTTTGCATTGGTTTGCACTTGGGGCACCATATGTTGATGAACTTAGCCAACAACATATAGCAATCACCAATATTAAGGTTACGTTCAATCCGCTCACCATTATCAAATAGTATTGCCTTAGATTTCTTGATGCCTCAAATTTGATTTAACTCTTTTTTTTTACTAGATGGTTTAAGGAAATGGGCAGTTATATAATTGTCTTTGGTTTTGGGAGATGGACCCGGCGAAAATGTATTTGCAAGAATGCAAGATGGCCTGCTTTGGTAGTTGAGTTGGTCTAGGTTCGTTTCACACTCTTGGAGTCTTGGGTCTCATAATTTATTATAGTGTCCAAAACCTTTAATTGGAACTTACTCGGAAGTCGGAAGCAAGTCAACCCCTTTTGAATACAAAAAGGACACTAGCATGGATTCACTGGTGCAAAATATGAGTAGGTCGTTGTACCCGGCCCTCGATAACGACATCAAACGCAGATGGGCTCAATATCGTTACCAGAAGAATTCTAATTTCCTCTCCATCGGTTTCAAGACAAAGCCGATTGTGCATTCCCAAACTAACATTCAAGTAAATCTTAAATATTTTGAGATTAAATGTGACGTTAGTTCGTGTGACTAAAGCGTAGTTTCTTTGTGTCACTTACGGCGAAACTCAAATCCTTAAAGTGGTAAAATTAAACGAAAATGTTAACTGGGATCAAAAGTTATAAACTTTCGTTGGCCATTTACTTTAATTAAACCCGCCACGCATTTACATTAATTAAAGTATAACTTTACGCTATTATTTTAATTATTTCGCAATTATATGTGCAAAATATTGATTTCCTCGTGATCTTAATGTGTCTACAGCCTACACATTAAATTGTCCCAATGAATGACTACAATCTACACTAAAAAACTTGCAATTTTTAATAAAAGCAATAATATAGGATATATGTGTCGAATCTAATCCATATAACTAAATCCGATATCAACACCCAAAACCCCACGGTAGCCTAATATCTCGTAGCATCTCCCAAATGCACAGTCAATCAAAATACCGAAAGTAACAATACCGTATCTTTATACAAGTTCCCTCAAGTTATTTTATAATTTAGTATTCTCAATGACAAATCTACAATTTAGATTTAGCTTTAAAAACGATATATTGTATATATAAATCAAGTAACAACTCTATCAATTTGGAACAAAAGGAATTTAGAGAGAAATTGGAATTTTTCTGATAATAAAATAAACGCCACCTAATCCCCATTTATTCTCGGCCGAATATTTATCGACCCTACTGTACCCCGGTCTCGATGACGGTCTCGATGGCCTCTCAAGGCCCTTCGATTGCCTCTATACGCATCGCCCAATTCGCATCGAGACTTCATCGGTGACCCCGGGTCTCGATTTTGTCTCGATCCCCCGTGATCTCCCAAACGCTAAAACGCCTTCAACTTCAACAATCTCCCACTTAAGCCTTTCGAATTACTGCCTTCAAGACCTCCACTCTCAAGAATAACACCTTCTCTTACTTCATTCAAGGTTAAATCAAGCTCCAATTAATAACTTCAAATTTTCCTCCTTGTTTACAACTTTTGTAAAACATATTAGCCGGATTTCGATCTCCTAGAATTTTGTCAAGCTGCGACTTACATTCTCCAATACGTAACGTATTTAAACTAACCTCGCCTCCCATGTGCTTTGTCCTCGCATTAAACATGGGATTTTTGTTTTATAAATCGTGACTGACTATCACAAAGATAAAGTGTGTTACATCCATGCTCAAGATTCAGCTTCTTTCAAGCAGTTTCGCAACCAAATCATCTCTTCACGGGCTTCCGCTGGCAAGAACATATTCTCGCTCTCTACAACTAGACAAAGGCTTCATCGTCAGTAACTTCGATCTCCGCCTAATAGCGCATCTCCCCAAACGTGAATACATATCCACTCAGTAGACTTCCTACTATCAACATCACCACCGAAGTATCGCGATCTACATATCCCACTAAGCCTGCATTCAGTTTACGGAAACATAAGGATTTTTCAAAGACGAATTATCTGTGTATCTCAAAATCCACTTCACAAATTTTCCTAATGTTCTTTCCCCTGGTTGCATATATTCATCGACAACTCCTACAAAGACGTGCAATATCGTGCTCCAATAAGTATCACTCATAGCATGCTATTAAGACTACCTATCGCAAGATAAGTGCACCTTATCCATATACTCTAAATCATCTTCGCCTCAGTGTGAATGTCAGACCGAGCACTGAAACGAAAGCAGCCTAATCTGGTACTTAATCGGCTTTTCAGATCCAAAGATGTCAATCGCTTGACACCTTCTTCAGTATTCTTCGTCAATCTCGCAGAATCCCGATCTCCTCGATTATTATTCCTTTAATTTGCTTCGCCACCCAGTCTTTCATCGCAAATCCCATTGACAACTCTTTCTTCAACATGTTCACTTGCAAATCACCTCCCACAATCAACACATATCATCCACATAAAGGAGTAATTACATAGTCTTACAAACCTCCCTCATGTAACAAAGAAATGTCGGTCTCTTTACATCTCACAAACTTCACTTTCTTCATAAAATTATTAAAGGTTATTGCTCCACCGCTCTCGAGTTTCTCAAGCCATACAAGCTCTTCCGAAGCCTGCACCAAATGTTTTTCCCTTTAACCTCAAAGCCTCAGGTTGCTTCATGAATATTTCCTCATCCGTATCACCACGTAAAAGGCGCTTTACATCCATCCGTCAAGGTGCAGACATCCTCGCTACCAAACTCCAAGAACAGCCTGATTGTCAGCCACTGACCACTTTTAAAGTAGAATATATTTCAGTTGTAGTCACCTCCTTCCGCCGAAACCCTTTGACAACCAATCGAGCCTCGTAGCTTACTACCATCCTCACGCTTCCTTGATTCGATAATTCATCTATTCTCGCAATATTCTTTTCTCGCTATTGGCGGTTTAACCAACTCCCATGTCATATTTGTCATCAACGACTCCATCTCCTTCTTTCATTGCTAACTCCTACCTTAATCGCATCAACACATTGTGTATCAAGCCATCATAACTCGATGTCACTGCTGCTTAACACAAGAAATTAGCGTATGAGAATACCTGGTTGGTCTCGCTTGCTCTTCTCGATCTTCTCGGGACCTCGGGTGTTTCGCCTCTTGTATGCCGTCGTTGTTTTCTATATCCTCAGCCTTCCTCTTTCTTTCATCAATGCCAACCTCCTCCAACGTGCAATTTAGCAAAAGGATCTTTAGGATTATTTTCCTCGAGTAAGTACGATCTAGATTATGCCATTTCAAGCAACCCGAGTCTGCTTTTCCTCGAATTTACCTTTCTCCCAATTTCTTTCTCCAACACCTTCTCGCCTATCTTTATATAATACCTCTTCATTAAAGATCACATCTTTACTACGTGATGATCTTCCGTCATAAGTCATGTAACCTATATCCCATCTCAAAGATCGCCATGTAACTGAATAATAAAATAACAAATACTAGATTTTGCATCAAGCTTACTTCTAGCATTCGTGATCTACATTAACATACGCTACGCAACCTAATACTCTCGTGAAAGATAAGCTTACCTTCTTCTAACTCCAAACTTCTTCAGAATTTTAAACTCTGTGAGGAACCGAGTAGTCCTCTATTAATCAAGAAGCGCCGCATATCGATCGTGACGTAACGCCCGAGGTAATCCGTACGTAACCTCATACTCCAGCACGCCATTTAGCGCTCTGCTCATTCTCCTCGCCTACTCCGCTTTGTCAGTGTTCCCGGAATAGTCTTCTCAGATTCTCGATTCCATTCTCAAAGACAAAGTATTGTTCAAATCACTATCCTATATTCACCCCATTATCCGATCTCAAACACTTCACTTTCAAATTTCAGCCTCATTCTCAATCATAACTTTCTCCACTAAGATTCCATAAACTCTCGTGACTAAGGCTTCATAAGTAAACCCAAACCTTCCTAGTTGCACTAACAACGGCGTTACATAATATAAATAACCTCCCACGTAACCAACCGCGCAGTCCCTGCCACATCTCACAGAACCAACTCCAGCCTCTATCGTACTTAGGTTTCGACCCTTTCAGCTTTAACAAACCGACCTTCTTTTGCTTCCCCAAAGACAAATCTCACAGACATGATGATCAACACTTCAAATCGTATTAAATCATTCGAGACAAAGAATTTCATACCTTTCACTCATGTGACCGGCAAGCCGATCACAAGCACAACTTTGTCTTCTCGTAACTTCCAAAGAAGAATATAATACTGAGAATCCTCCAGCTTAGGTACAACGCACTCCATCTTCGACCTCCCGAGCTACTATTGGCTCTACTCTTGCTACTTCAGCCACATCACCGAACGTTGCTCGATAGCCATCTCCATCCAATCGACTAATGTAGACGCCACAAGCTTTGGTACATGTCTCACTTTTGTCAATTTCCATGTAGAACCGCTTTACCAAGTTAACATCTCCCATACCCACAATCTTCTTGGTTCACCATCGCTAGCATTTAACCGGCCCCATAATCTCCGGCTATAATTCATCATTATATCCCGATCAGAGTAAGTATTTAAAAAAGACGCACTGCATCCAAAATCCACAATTTAACAATCAATTATTTAAAGAAAGTAGCTGCGATTCACAAGTAGTCATCAACAACATTGACGGCCATTTATGTTGTCAGTCTCCCACCTCCTTAAGCTTCAGGACGCTTTTTACGCGACCCTCAAGCACAAATTTCAAAGACCTGCAGCACGCCCTCCAAGTCCTCTCGACTTACTCCTTCCTCCCTCGATTTGACCTCCATTTACCTGGCTTCCGCCCCAGCCTCCTACTCCTTCTATATTTAATGCAACCCTTATCTCCCAAAGCATTTCCGCCTTACTTAACTTCTTCGCACAAACAACGCCTCGCACTACCTTAAGCTCCAACTTATCATTACCTACGTAGTTACTAACCGCAGCCCCTCATCGGCTCCCAACTATTTGCGAAAAGATGCCAATAATAATATCAATGCTTGTAACTCATCATCTAAATTCAATCAAACAAAGATAATCGTTTATCAAACTATCAAGTCATTGGGCGTGCCTCACATGGAGTATTTTCCGACATCCTGTTGAAACAACTAAGCCATTACCGTATCTTTATCATGGTCATTTAAGCTTCTCATAAATTTGTCAATCACCGTATTAGACCTCATTGTAGTCTCCTCGCAATAACATTGAGCAACCACGCTTTAATAAAACACTGTCCGACACACCTAAGCACTGGGCCGGTCTAACTCTTTCCATTCTTCCTCATCCATCTCTCTCCTTCTAGCTTATCACCTAATTCATTGTTTCAATTTTACCATATGATAATCCTCCATATTCATCTTCCAACGCGAGAAATATATCCCCGTCAAACTTCTCCACAAAGACGTGTCATCACTCCTTCGCTCTTCGACATCAATCTCGATTTCAATCGCTAACCTAAGCCTCCGATACCAATCAAATATATGATTATAGCTAATCTAATCACCTTCAAACCCAAGTTAGTATTAAACGATAATCTATGTAAGTAAATTGCGGAAAAATAAATAACATTACCCATTTATACAGTTCCCCCTCAACGTGAAAGGTACGCCCAAGCCACTGGCAGAAATCCACTATAAATCAAACCGAAGATTGTTACAATTACCTATCAATCTAGAACACTCCAATCGAGTAATACTTTATAACTTAGTATTCTCAATTACAAAAGCCTCACAATATTATCACGACGATTCAACAATATTCTCTCTTGTAGGTTTGATGTTTATTTTGTGACGCTTCTAACCTATAAGAAAAACACATCTATTTATAGAAAACTTCTAGCCTAACTCGAGTCAAATAAGTGTAATAAAAGAGTCCAAACCTCTCGCATTCTGTGCCGATAATGTTGCTCATCGAGACCCTATCGGCATGGGGTCTCGATTACCTCCCGAACAGCCTCCCGATGAGCTTCCTCGAACAGTCCAAAACAACGGCCCATTTCCGGTGCATTATTGGATCTATCGAGACCTCGGGTCTCGATGCCCTCTCGACGCCGGCGATTTTCGCCAAATTTCAAAAATGCTCTTCAACCTCGCCAACATCTTCCACAACCTTTAAAGAATCTTCATAACACGCCGAACCCCAATATAAAATTTATCTTAGGAGTCACATAAGTGGCATATACATTCAAATGAAGTTGCCCTAATCTTATAATAACATCACCGAAGTTCGTCGCCCATAAACAACATCAAAGACAAGAATTTATGAAGTTTTTCCTCTCTACTTGCATTGGTTTGCACTTCAAAATTCATATGTCATGAATCTCAGCCAACAAATATATAAAGAATCACCACATATGGTTACGCCTAATCCGTCACCATTATCAAATAGTATTGCCTTAGATTTCTTGATGCCTCAAATTTGATTTAACTCTTTTTTTTACTGGGATTGCCATGAAAGTTCATTATATAATTGTCTCTTGGCTCGTATAATTGACCCGGCTAAAAATGTATTTTGCAAGAATGGCCTTTGGTAGCTGGAGTTGGTCTAGGTTCGCTTTCACACTCTCGAGCCCCCTGGTCTCACTTGCTTATAAAGTGTCCAAAAACCTTTAATTGGAAATTACTCGAAGTGCTCAACCCCTTTGAATACAAAAAGGACACTAAAGATGGATTCAAAATATGAGAAAATTGTCAAAATGGTCCCCGATAACGACATCAAATCGTATTTCTCTTGGCTCTCGACACAGCCAACAAGTATACGTGTCCACGTGTTGGCAAAAAGTTAGATGGTCCCCAAACTAAATATTTCCAAGTAAATCTAAATATTTTGAGATTAAATGACGTTAGTCAGTGGACTAAAGTGTAGCTTTTGTGTCACTTACTTCGCTTAAACCGCAACTTAAAGCCTCAGAAAATTAAACGAAAACGTTAACTCGGGGATCAAAGGTGCAACCAGGTCATTTAATGGACTAAACCCGCCACGACATGACATTGAATGAAATTTAAAGTATAACTTCGGGTGCTATTATCGGGGATCATTTTCGCAATTATATGTGCAAAAAATATTGATTTCCTCAGATCTTTTAATGTGTTCACGCTCATACACATTAAATTGTCCCAATGAATGACTAACGGGTCATACACTAAAACTCAGAATTTTCAATACAAAAGCAATATAGATATAATATGTCAGGGAACTAACGATATAACTAAACAGACATATCAACACTCCAAACTCTACGAGCCTAATATCTCGTGAGTAATCTCAATGTAGACAATAATCAAAATACCAGTAAATAATACCGTATCTTTATACAAAATTCCTCAAGTTACGCCCCCCGCTACGCCTAGAAATCAACAATCCAAAAGCACCTCTCAATGATCATATTTAAGTCCTATCAATCTAAGTTTTCTCCAATCGAGTAATACTTTATAATTTAGTATTCTCAATGAAAATTAATTCTTAGATTTAGCTTAAAATGATATACGATTTATACAAAAACCAAGTAGAATAACTCTATTGAATTCTGAACAAAAGGAATTTAGAGAAATTAAATTTTTCTCGATACAAAACAAAACTATCTTAACCTCTCATTTATTCTCGGCCGAATTATTTATTGATCGAGACCCCATCGAGACCCCGGGTCTCGATGACGGTTCGATGGCCTCGGTCCTTCGACGGGCTCTAAGGCTGCATCGGCTCCACTGCAAGGCCCAGACCCCCATCAGACCCCGGTCTCGACGGGGTCCCTGAATCCCCCTCGGTGATCTCCAAACGCTTGAAAATGCCTTCAACTTCAACACCTCCCCACTTGAAGCCTTTTCAAATTACTGCCTTCAAGACCTCCAATTCTCAAGAATAACACCTTCTCGAGCCTACTCGCCTCGAAGGTTAATCGCTCGAACACAATCTCGTTTTCCTCCTCGTTTTACAACTTTTGTAAACATATTAGCCTGATTTATCTCCTAGAATTTTGTCAAGTCAGACCCCAAGTATTCTCCAATACGTAACGCATTTAAACGGAACCTCAAATTCCCACGCTTTGTCCTCGCATTTAAACACGGGATTTTTAGCTGCATAAATCGTGACTGACTATCACAAAGATAAGGTGTTACATCCATGCCTTTGATTCAGCTTCTTTCAAGAAAACAAGTGAACCAAATCATCTCTTCATGGCTTCCGCCATAGCAACATATTCCCGTCTCTCACAACTAGATGTTGCTACTATCGTCAGTAACTTCGATCTCCGCCTAATAGCATTCCCCAAACGTGAATACATATCCATCAGTAGATTCCTACTAACATCACCACCTTATCGCATCTATTATCCCACTAAGCCCGCTACTAGGTTTATATTTTTAAACATAAGGGATTTTTCAAAGACGACCATTCGTATCTCTAAAATCCACTTCACAAATTTCCCAACGTTTCTTCCCTGTTTATTATATATTCATCGACAACTCTACAAAGATGCTAGCATTATCGTGTCTAAATAAGACACCATAGCATTACAAGATCATTACTTCCATCGCAGGTGGAAGCATAAGGCACCTTATCCATATACTCTAAATCATCTTCAGCCTCGTGAATGTCAGATCGATAATTGAAAAATGAGCCAGCCTAATCTGTGGTACTTATCGGGGTTTTGCATCCAAAGATGTTGAATCGCTGATTACCTTCGTATTCCTCTTGTGTCAATCTCAGAGAATCCCGTATCTCCTCGATTATTCTCATTCCTGCACTCTGCTTCCAGTCTTTCATCGCAAATCCCATTGACAACTCTTTTCTTCAACATGTTCACTTTTGCAACTCTACCCCACTATCAACATATCATCCACATAAAGGAGTAGAATAACATAGTCTTTTTCAAACCTCCTCATAACAGCAGTGGTCGGTCTCACATCTCACAAACTTCAGCTTCTTCATAAAATTATCGAAGGTTATGTTCCATCGCCTCGAGCTGCCTCTGCCTTACAAGCTCTCCTCGGCTCACCTCAAATGCTCTTCCCTTTAACTCAAAGCCTGAGGTTGCTTCATGAATATTTCCTCATCCTGCATCACCATGTAAAAAGGCGCTTTTACATCCATCCGCTGGGCGTGCAGACATCCCCTTGCTACCAAACTCCAAGAACAGCCTTCCGATCACAATTAGCTCGAATTCATCAAAGGAATATTTCAAATAGTCAATGCCTTCCTTCCTACGAAACCCTTTGACAAACTAATCGAGCCTTGTAGCGCTTACTACCATCCCGTTTCTTCCTTGGATTCGATAGGACCCATCTATTCCTCGCAATATTCTTTTCCTCGCTATTCGGCGAACTAACTCCCCATGTCATATTTGTCATCAATGACTCCATCTCCTCTTTCATTGCTAACTCCCACTCTAATTGCATCAACATTATACATTGTAGTCCGGTTACCTATAATCGACAGCTCACCTCGCCGCTTAACAATAAGAAATTAGCGTACGGAGAATACTCAGCCGTCTCGCTGCTTCTTTCTCGATCTTCGACCCGTGTTTCGCCTCTGTATAGTCGTGTTGTTTCTATATTCCTCGCCTTCCTCCTCTTCATCAATGCCAACCTCCTCCAACGGTGGGTACGCTAGCAAAAGGATCTTTGTGGATTATTTTCCTGAGTAGGCAATGATCTGGGATTATGCCATTCTGAAGAACCCGAGTCCTGCTTTCCTCCTGAATCGCAAATTGCGACCTTTTTCTCCCACTTCTTTCTCCAACAACACCTTCCTGCTCATCTTTATAATACTTTCATTAAAGATCACATCTTTACTACGTATGATCTCTTCCGTTCGTCATAGAACCGATATCCCATCTCAAAGATCGCCATAACTAATAAAATAACAAATACTAGCCTTCAGATCGTTTACTTCTAGCATTCAGATCTACATTAACATACGCTACGCTAAACCTAATACTCGTGAAAAGATAGTTTTACCTTCTTCGAACTCCAAACTTTTCAGAATTTTAAACTCTAGAGGAACTCCAGTGTCCTCTATTAATCGCTATGTCAAGATTGGACAGATCGCCCCCTGCACGTCCGAGGTAATCCATCAACCTCATATACTCCGAGCACGCCATTTAGCTGCCTGCTCATTCTCTCTCTCAGCCTACTCCGCTTTGTTGGGTGTTCCCGAATAGTCTTCGCATTCCGATTCCATTCTCAAGACAAGATTGTTTGGCAAATCACTATCTCAGATATTCACCCCATTATCTGATCTCAAACACTTCACTTTCAAATTTCGCCTCATTCTCAATCATAACTTTCCAGCTTCAAGATTCCATAAACTTCAGATTTGTGTTTCATGAAGTAAACCCAAACCTTCCTAGCTGCATCATCAAATCTAAGGTTACATAACATAGCGAACTCCCACGTAACCAACCCAAGGCAGCCCCATACATCCGCTACTAACTAACTCCACCCTATCGTACTTAGGGCTCTCGACCCCGCTTTAACAAATAAAACTCCGAATTCTTTTGCTTTCCCAAAGACACAATCCTCACGTATATGATGATCAATGTATCCCCAAATCGCATTAAATCATCTCGAGACAAAGAATTTCATACCTTTCTCACTCATGCGACTCCAAGCTCGACAAGGCCACAACTTTGTCTCTCTCGTAACTCCAGCCAGTTAGCCTATAATACTTTGAGAACCTTGTAGTTAGGTACAACGTACCCATCTTTCCTCACACCCCGTATCGCTTCCACGTGCTACTTTCAACAGCCATCACCGAACGCTGCTCTCGATAGCCATCTCCATCCAACCGACTAATGTAGATCAAGCTTTTCACAAGCTTCAAAAGGCGTCTCACTTTTGTCAATTTCCATGTAGAACCGCTTTGATGTTTCCAAGTTAACATCTCCCATACCCACAATCTTCGCAATTCACCACGCTAGCATTTAACCGTCCCATAATTCCTCCTACTATATAATTCATCATTATATCCCGATCGGGAGTAAGATGAAAGACGCACTTAATCCAAAATCCAAGAATTAATGTAACAATCAATCGACATAGTAAAGGTATCTCAAGGTAGCCATCAACAACATCGACGTCATTTATGTCATTGGTCTCCGACCTCCGTAAGCTCAGAATGCTTTTTTACGCACCTTCTCACATGCCCCCAAAGACTCCAGAAAGAGGCCCTCCAAGCCCTCTCGACTTACTCCTTCCTCTCGATTTTGACCTCCATTTATTCTTGCTATTTCCTCCTGCCCCAGCTTCCTACCTCCTCTTTCTATATTTAACACGTGCAACCCTTTATCTCCCATATCGCCTTACGAACTCTTCTCTGCATGTGTAATCTCGCACTACCTTAAGCTCCAACTTATCATTACCTACAGAGTTACTAACTGCAGCCCTCATCGGCTCCCAACTATTTGGCAAAGATGCCAACAATATCAATGCTCAGAACTCATCATCAAATTCAATCAAAACAAGATAATTGGTTTATCAAACTATCAAGTCATTGGCGTGCCTCATACGGGAGTATTTTCATCCCAAGTTGAAACAATCGGCCTTCATTAGTCGTACCTTATTGTTGGCTGATGGCTTCTCATATAGATTCGTCAACGCCTGCATCAGACCTTTTGTTGTAGTCTCCTTGGCAACATTAGCAACCACGTTTCTGGACAAACATGGTCTCGGGATTACACCTGGCACTGGCTTGGCCTAATCTTTCCATTCTTCCTCATCCATCTTCTCCGGCTTATCACCTAATGGTTTGTTCAGCTTTTTACCATATAGATAATCCTCCATATTCATCTTCCAATGCGAGAAATCTATCCCGTCAAACTTCTCTACAGCATGTGTCATCACTCCTTCGCTCGACACATCAATCTCGATTTTAATCAACCTAAGCTCTCGATACCAATTGATATGATTATAGCCTAATCTAATCACCAAACCTAAGCAGACAATGATAACGCATGTAAGTAAATTGGCGGAAAAATAAATAACACACGATTTATAAGCTGTGTTCCCCTCAACGTGAAAGGTACCTGGCTACTGGCCAAGTAGAAATCCACTATAAATCAAACCGAAGATCAAGCAATTACCTATCAATCTAGAACACTCAATTTGAGTAATACTTTTATAACTTAGTATTCTCAATTACAAAGCCTCACAATATTATCATGATGATTCAACAATATTCTCTCTAGAAGTCAGTTCGACGTTTATTTCAGGATTGTCAACCTATGCTAAAAACATCTATTTATAGAAAACTTCTAGCCTAACTCGAAATAAATAGCGAATAAAAAGAGTCCAAACCGCCTCGTATTCTGTGGCCGATACGCTGCTTCATCGGCACTTATCGAGACAGTGGGTCTCGACGAGCCTCCCTCAATGCCTCGACGAGCCTCCTCGAACAGTCCAAATGCATCCGCCCATTTTCCTCGGGTGCATCTAGACCCTACTCGGCACTGGCCCTTCGATGCCCCTCTCGATGCCACATTTTCACAAATTTCAAAAATGCTTCAACCTCAACATCTTCCACAACCTTTTACAATCTTCATAACATCATTTAACCCCAATATAAAAACTATCTTAGAGTCACATAGTGGCATATACATTCAAATGAAGTTGCCCTAATCTTCGGGCACAACAATCACCTAAGTCAAGGTCGCCTATGTCAAACATCAAGACAAGAATTTACGAAGTTTTTCCTCTCTACTTTGCATTGGTTTCCAGATTGGGTACCATATGTCATTTAACTTTAGCTAACAAATATATATAAAGAATTACCAATATTAAGGTTACGCTCAATCCGCCTCACCATTATCAAATAAGACGCTTTAGATTTCTGAAGCCCTTTCAAATTTGATTTAACTTTTTTTACTAGATGGCTTGCTGAAACGGGCGCTTATATAATTGTCTTTGGTTTCGGGGAGACGGACCCGGCGAAATGTATTTCAGTAAGAACGCAAGATGGCCCGCTTTGGTAGTCGAGTTGGTCTAGGTTCGCTTCACACTCTCGAGTCTCGGGGTCTCATAATTTATTATAAAGGGTTCAAAACCTTTAATTGAAATTACTGAAGTCGGAAGTAAAAGCCAACCCCTCTTTTGAATACAAAAAGGACACTAGCATGGATTCACTGGTGCAAAATATGAGAAAATTATCAAAATGGTCCCTGATAATGACATCAAATTGTACTTTGGTCCTATATTGTCGGGCCAGAAAGGTTTAGTCCACGAAGTTTTAAGCATTAAAGTTAATTGGTCCCCAAACTAACATTTCCGCTAAATCTAAATATTTCAGATTAAATGTGACGTTAGTTTGGGGACTAAAGCAGCTTTGTGTCACTTACGGGGCGAAACCCAACTTAAAAGGGTAAAATTAAACTTAAAAATGTTAACTCGGGATCAAAAGGCAACTTTGTGTCATTTACGGACTAAATCGCCACGATGATACATTAATGAATTAAAGTATAACTTGGTGCGTTATCGGGGACCATTTCGCAATTATATGTGCAAAAATATTGATTTCCTCGTATCTTTTAATGTGTGTTCACAGCTTCATACACATTAAATTGTCCTTAAATTTAATGACTATTAACGGGCCGCTAAGACTAAAAACTCGTTTAATAAAAGAATATAGGATATATGCTATTGGGAACGAATCCATATAACTAACAGATATATCAACACCCAAAACCTACGAGTCTAATATCTCAGTGTTAATCTAAACAGACAATAAATGAAAATACCGAAAGGAAATAACACAAGATCTTTATATTGTGTTCCCTCAAGTTACGCCCTGCTGCCGGGCCAGAATCAACTAAAGAACTCTCAATGATTGTTACGAAGTCCTATCAATCTAAGCTTCTCCAATTGAGTACTTATAATTCTAGTATTCTCAAGACAAATCTATACCCTAGATTTTTAGCTTAAATGATACAAATGATACTAATCAAGTAGAGAACAACTCTATTGAATTTGGAACAAAAGGAATTTAGAGAGAAATTGGAATTTTTCTGGATAATAAAATAAATGTGACCTAATCCCCATTTATTCTGCTGAACCGTCATTGATCGAGACCTCATCGAGACCCCGGTCTCGATGACGGGTCTCGATGGCCTCGAAGACCTCTCGATGGGCTCTATACGCATCGGCCTGGCTCGCATCGAGACCCTCATCGACCCCGGGTCTCGACGTAGTCTCGATCCCCTCGCATCTCCAAACGCTTTGAAAAAAATGACTTCAACTTCAACAATCTCCCACTTGAAGCCTTTCAAATTACTCTGCCTTCAGACCTCCACTCCTCAAGAACAACACCTTCTCGAGCTACTCGCTCTCCGATGTTAACTGCTCTAACACAACTTCAAATTTCTCCCTTTCTTGTTTACAACTTTTAAACATATTAGCCGGATTTCGATCTCCTAGAATTTTGTCAAGCTTTCCAGACTCATTCCTCCCAATACGTATTTAAATTGAAACCCTACCCTATGTGCTTTGTTCCCTGCATTAAACACGGATTTTTAGCTACGATAAATCGTGACTGACTATCATGATAGCGTGTTACATCCATGCTCAAGATTCGGGCTTCTTTCAAGAAAGTCTCGCAACCAAATCATCTCTTTCATGGCTTCCGCCTGCAACATATTCTCAGCTTCACAACTAGACAAAGGCTACTATCGTGTTGCAACTTCGATCTCCACTAATAGCAAGACTTCAAACGTAACATATCCACTAGTACTTCCTGGCCATTTAACATCACCACCTATATTTGATCTAAGTTATCCCACTAAGCCTGCATTTTAGGTTTATTTGAAACATAAGGATTTTTCAAACATTTTACCATTCGTGTATCTCAAAATCCACTTCACAGCTTCCCAATGTTCTCTTCCCCTGGTTAGACATATATTCTCCATCGACATCCTCTACAAAGATATGCAATATCAGGTCTAGTGCACACCATTATATACATAAGACTACCTACTGCAGAAGCATAAGACACCTTATCCATATACTCTAAATCATCTCTGGGCCTCGTGTGAATGTTGTACCATAATTGAAAATGAGCAATTTAACGTACTTATCGGCTTTGCATCCAAAGATGTCAATCGCTGACACCTTCTTCGTATTCTTCTTTCAGGTCAATCTCGTGAGAATCCCGATCTCCTCGATTATTCTCATTCCCTGCACTTGTTTCTACTCTCACCTAGGTCCTTCATCGCAAATTCCACTGATAACTCTTTCTTCAACATGTTCACTTTTGCAACCGCCTCCCACAATCAACATACATCATCCACATAAAGGAGTAGAATTAGCGTCTTTACAAAACCTCCTCATGTAATGTAAAGAAATGGCTCCGTCTCACATCTCACAAACTTTACAAATTTCTTCATAAAATTGCTTAAAGGTTATGCTCCATCGCTGGAGCTTGTTTCAAGCCAAGCTCTCCCGGGTTTGCGTGCATCAAATGCTCTTCCCTTTAACCTCAAAGCCTCAGGTTGCTTCATGAATATTTCTCATCTTATCACTACGTAAAAAGGCGCTTTTACATCCATCTCATTAAGGTGCGTATTATCCCTTGCTACCAACCTAAGAATAGCTTCCGATTGCTACTAGCTCGACTACGGGGCGAATATTTCAAACAGAAGCTAATGCCTTTCCCTTCACAAACCTTTGACAACTAATCGCTCAGAAGCATTACCATCCCTGTTTCTTCCTCGATTCGATGACCCATCTATTCTCAGTAATATTCTTTTCTCGCTATTCGGCTAAGTTTAACTAACTCCCGCTATATTTGTCATCAATGACTCCATCTCCTCTTTCATTGCTAACTCCCCACTTAATTGTATCAACACATTGTATCAAGTTATCATAACTCCATTGTGCTCACTGCCGCTTAACAATAAGAAATTAGCAGATGGAGTAATACCTTTCGAGTCAAGTCCGCTGCCTTCGATCTTCCGGGACTCGTGTTTCTGCCTCTTGTATGCTGTCGTAAGTGTTTTCTATATCCTCGCCTTCCTCTTTCTTCATCAATGCCAACCTCCAACGGTAATGCTAGCAAAAGCGATCTTTAGGATTATTTTCTTCGGGAGTAAGTACTACCTGGGATTATGCCATTCGAAGAACCCGAAACCGTTTTCTCTCGAATCGCAAATGCCTCGTGGACCTTTTCTCCCACTTCTTTCTCCAACACCTTCGTCTATCTTTATATAATACCCTTCATTAAAGATCACATCTTTTACTACGATGATCTTCCGCCTCAAGTCATAGAACCGATATCCCATCTCAAGATCGCCATAACTAATAAAATAACAAATACTAGATTTCGCATCGCTTCTTTACTTCTAGCATTTGCATCTACATTAACATACGCTACGCAACCGAATACTCAGAAAGATAAGTTTACCTTCTTCGAACTCCAAACTTCTTCGTGAATTTTAAAACTCTGCAGGAACCGAGGTCCTCTCTATTAATCGCTATGTCAGCATTTATCAGATCACTCGTAATGTCCGAGGTAATCCGCATCGTAACTCATACTCCCAGCACGCCATTTAGCGGCTCGCTCATTCTCTCGCCTACTCCGCTTTTGTCGGGGTGTTCCCCGAAATGTCTTCTCAGATTCCTCGATTCCATTCTCAAAGACAAAGATTATTGTTTGAAATCATCATCTGTGATATTCACCCCCATTATCCCATCTCAAACACTTCACTTCTCAAATTGGGCCTCATTCTCAATCATCATAACTTTCCACTAAGATTCCATAAACTTCCGGGATTTGTGTTTCATGAAGTAAACCCAAACCTTCCTAGTTGCATCATCAACGGTGTTACATAATATGTTTAACCTCCCACAGTAATCCGCCACAACTCCAAGGCAGTCCCATACATCCAAGGTGGAACTAACTCCACTTATCGACTTAGGGTTTCGACCCCGCTTTTAACAAAACCGACCTTCTTTTTGCTTTCCCAAAGACACAACTTTCACGCTGCATATGATGATCAATGTACTTCAAATCGTATTAAATCATTCGAGACAAAGAATTTCATACTTTTCTCACTCATGTGACCTGCTTATCATGCCACAACTTTGTCTTCTCGTAACTTCCAGTTAGCCTATAATACTTCTGAGAACTCTCCAGCTTAGGGTACAACGTGACCCATCTTCTCGACTCGAAGCTAAGGCCATATCGCTTCCACGTGCTACTTCAGCTTGCTATCATCGAACGCTGTTTCGATACCATCTCCATCAACCGACTACTGCAGATCAAGCTTTCACAAGCCTTTCGTACATGTCTCACTTTTTGTCAATTTCCATGTAGAACCGTCAATGCCTTCAAGTTACATCTCCCATGCCCACAATCTTCGCTGGTTCACCATCGCCAGCATTTAACCGGCCCCATAATCTCCTGGGCTTATATAATTCATCATTATATCCCCACCGAGAGTAGTATTTAAAAGACGCACTGTAATCCAAAATCCAAGAATTAATAGGACAAATCAATCGACAAGAGAAGATTCGCTGTAGTCATCAACAACATTGACGCCATATTTATGTTGTTGTCCCGACCTCCTCCAGCGTAAGCTTTCAATGCTTCTTTATGCGACCCCTTCGCCATGTTTCAAAGATCTAGAAGACGTCCTCCAAGTCCTCGACTCGCTTCCTTCCTCTCGATTTTGACCTCCATTTATTCTTTTTCTGCTATTTCCTCCTCATCTCAGCCTCCTACCTCCTTCTATGTTTAACGCACCTTTATCTCCCATATCAGCCTTACGAACTCTTCGCACAAACAACGTTTCCCGCACTACCTAAGCTCCAACTTATCATTACCTACGTAGTTACTAACCCTGGGCAGCCTCATCTGGCCTCCCAACTATTTGGCAAAGATGCCAATAATACTTCAATGCTTGTAATCATCATCGGAATCTAATCAAACAAAGAGATAATTGGTTTATCAAACTATTTAAGTCATATTTTGTTATGAGTATTTTTCGACATCCTGTTGAAACAATCGCTTCATTAGTCGCATTCTTTTATTTGCTGGCCATTGGCTTCTCAAGGCAATTTTGGTTAACGCCCGTATTAGACCTTTGTTGTAGTCTCCTTTTGGCAACATTAGCAACCACGCTTTTTGGACAAAATACGGTCTCGATCATTACCCAAGACCTGCCGGGTCTAACTCTTTCCATTCTCCTCATTCATCTTCTCCTAGCTTATCACCTAATGGTTTGTTCAAATTTTTACCATATGTATAACTCCTCCATATTCATCTTCCAACGCGTAAATATATCCCACAAACTTCTCCACAAAGACGCGTCATCACTCCTTCGTTCTTCGACATTGAATCTCAGATTTCAATCAAGAACCTAAGCTCTGATACCAATTGATGTGATTATAGGCCTAATCTAATCACCAAACCTAAGCAGACAATGATAATCTATTTAAGTAAATTATGAAAATAACACACCATTTATACGGGTGCTCCTCAACGCGAAAAGGTACGCCCCGCTTGCCGCCGCAGTAATCCACTATAAATCAAACCGAAGATTGTTACACTCACTATCAATCTAGAACACTAATCGAGTAATACTTTATAACTTAGTATTCTCACTCATAAAGCCTCGGCCAATATTATTGATGATTTATTCAACAATATTCTTCTAGAAGTTGTTTCTTGGATGTTTATTTTGTGGATGTCGAACCTATAAGAAAAACACATTCATTTATAGGAAAAACTTCTAGCCTAACTCGAAATAACAAGCGTAATAAAAGAGTCCAAACCGCCTCGATTCCCTGGGTGGGTCGAGCCATCGAGACCCTTATCGGTGGGTCTCACGAGCCTCCCCGGTCAGCCTCTCGAATGGCTCTCCTAATGCGCCCAAACAACGCCCACTTCTCGTGCATCGGGACCCCAATGGCATCTGTGTCTCGATGCCCTCGATGCCGCCGATTTTCATGCCCCAAAAATGCTCTTCAACTCTTCAACATCTTCCACAACCTTTAGCAATCTTCATAACACGCTTGAACCCCAATATAGGCAAATTATCTTAGGAGTCACATAAGGGCATATACATTCAAAATGAGTTGCCCTAATTCGCACACACAAATAATCACCTAAGTCATGCTAAACAACATCGCATGTTAATTTATGAAGTTTTTCCTCTCTACTTTGCATTGCTTCACAGATTAAGCACCATATGTTGATGAACTTAGCTAACAACATATAGCAATCACCAATATTAAGGTTGCCTCAATCCGCCTCACCATTATCAAATAGTATCGCTCTTTGATTTCATGCCTCAAATTTGATTTAACTCTTTTTTTGCATTGCATTTGCCAAGGAAATGGGCGCTTATATAATTGTCTTGGTTTCGGGGAGACGGACCTTGTGGCCGAAATGTATTTGCAAGAATGCAAGACGGCCTACTTCGTAGTCGAGTCGTCTAGGTTCAAGCTTTTACACTCTGAGTCTCGGGGTCTCATAATTTATTATGTTGTCCAAACCTTTAATTGAACTCACTGAAGTCGGAAGCAAGTCAACCGCTTTGAATACAAAAAAGGACACTGAAGACGGATTCACTGTGCAAAATATGAGAAAAATTGTCAAAATGGTCCCTGATAATGACATCAAATTGTATTTTGGTTCTCGGCTGCCGTATACTTAAGTCCACGAAGCTGGCACAAAAAGTCGCATTGGGCCCCAAACTAACATTTCCATTAAATCTAAACATTTTGAGATTAAATGCATTTGCCTGGGGACCAGCGTAGCTTTTTGTGTCACTTACTAAAGCCAAACCGCAACTTTAAAGTGGTAAAATTAAACGAAAAATGTTAACTCGGGGATCAAAGTGTAACTTTTGTGTCATTTACGGGACTAAACCGCCACGATGATATTAATGAGAATTAGCATAACTTAAGCGCCGTTTATCGGGGACCATTTCGCAATTATATGTGCAAAATATCGATTTCCGCTTTCTTAATCGTGTTCAGCTCACACACATTAAATTGTCCCAATGAATGACTAACGGGTCAAGACTAAAAACTCAAGTAATTCTTTTTAATAAAAGCAATATAGATATATGTCAGAAACTAACGATATAACTAAACGTATATATCAACACCCAAACCTACGAATCTAATATCTCGCAGTAATCTCAATCGCATAATTGAAAATACCGAAAGTAAATAATACTGCATCTTTATATTGTGTTCCCTTGCCATTCCCTATTACATCAGAAATCAACTAAAGAACTCTCACTGACATCATATTTAAGTCCTATCAATCTAAGCTCCAATCGAAAGTACATTTTGCAATTTAGTATTCTCAACACAAATCTACACTCTAGATTTAGCTTTAAAATGATATACATGTAATGGCTACAACTGGCAGAGAACAACTCTATCAATTTGGAACAAAAGGAATTTAGAGAGAAATTTAGAAATTTTTCCCTGATAATAAAATAAATTTGACCTAATCCGTGATTTATTCCTCGTCAACATCATCGATCGAGACCCCATGGCATCCTCTCGGTTCCGATGACGGTCTCGATGGCCTCCGAAGGCCCCTCGACGGGCTCCCATACAGACGGCCCACTGCAGACATCGAGACACCCCTCATCGAGACCCCTGGCCCCCGACGGGTCTCATCCCCCTGCAGATCTCCAAACGCTTGAAAACGCCTTCAACTTCAATAACACCCTCCCACTCTCAAGCCTTTTTCAAATTATCAGTTTCTAAGACCTCCAATTTCCAGAATACCTTCGAGCTACTGTCTATGTTAAATCAAGTCGAATAACTTCAAATTTTCCTCCTTGCTTTACAACTTTGTAAACATACCACCAGATTTCACTCTAGAATTTTGTCAAGCTTCTCAGAACCTCATTCTCCAATACGTAACTGCATTTAAATGGGAAACCCTCACCCAGCTGGCCATTCCCCGTAATAAACACCTGGATTTTGAAATGCATGTAAATCGCAGACTCGACTATCACAAAGCATGTGTTACATCCATGCTCAAGATCTCGCCTTTCAAGCAGAACCAAACCATCCCTTTCACGGCTCCGCCATGAACACATTCTAAATAATGGGTCATAACTGACTCCAAATTAATACAGACCCCCAAACGTGAATACATATCCACAGACTCTACCATCACATCACCACCCATATCAAGATCTACATATCCCACTAACCCCGCATTTCAGTTTACGGAAACATAAGGATTTTTCAAGACTACCATTCGTATTCTCAAAATCCACTTTCATACCTTCATGCAATGTTCTCTTTCCTCGGTTAGACATATATTCTCTCGACAACTCCCACACAAAGATGTGCAATATCAAGTTCTAGTAAATTATAGCAATATACATAAAGTACTTACCCATCATAGAAGATAAAGACACCTTATCCATATTAAATCATCTTCAGCCTCAGTGAATGTCGGTATCGATAATTGAAAACGAAAGTACTAATCTGGTAATTTACAAAGTTTTGCATCCAAAGATGCTGAATCTACCGACATTCCTCTTTCGTATTCTTTCTTGTGTCAACTTGCAGAACTCCGATCTCCGATTATTCTCATCCCCAGTACTATTTCACCACTCCAGTCTTCAAAGAATCCCATCGACAACCTTCTCTCAAATATGTCTTTTAAAATTATTCACCAATCAACATCATCAACATAAAGAAGTAAGATAACACAAATCTCTCTTTGAAACTTTCTTATGTACCAGAAATGCTCTGGTCTCATTAAACTTACAAACTCCTAAACTTTGACAAAAAGCGATGAAATATAATGACCCATCGCTCTGGAAATTGCTTCAAGCCGTATGCCTTCCCAAGCTCAAGTATCAAATCTTCTTCCCTCTAACCTCAAAGCCTCGAGGTTGCTTCATGAATAACTCTTCATTTAGATCACTGGCTGCAAGTAGCTTACATCCATCCGACGGCGTGATCATCTCTCTCTACCAACCCTAACAGCCTGAAGGATTGTCACAAAGCTCGACTACGGGTGAGAATATGGTAGTCAATCTCTCTTCCTCCCTTGACAACCAAACGAGCTTTATAGCAAGCCATACCATCCCTGCTCCTCCTTTGATTCGATAGGACCCATTTATTCTCGCTTATATTCTTCTCCCTCAAGCTTCCTCGGTGGTCTTACTTCAACTCCTTAATGCCATGTTTGTCAACAATGACTCATCTCCCCTCTTTCACGCTTAACTCCCACTCTCGATCGCTTCATCGGCTATCAGATCGCTTCGAGATAACTACTGTGTCGCCTCGGCTGGCCAATGCCAGTTAGCGCGGCAGAGAATACCTCCTCTGGAGCTGCTCTTTCCGGACACGTGATGCTCTTTGAGCCCAAAGTGTCTCTACATCTCATCACTATCGTGACTATCTCTTCCCTCGCTGATCACCGACAAATGTTATTATCGACTCGTGTTATCATCGTACTATGTCGCCTCCCCCTCCATCCGAACTCCATCTCTTCTAAAGCGGCATATCGCCAGCGGATCTTCAAAGCCGATCTTCGTGAGCAGGGCATTATCTAAAAACATGCCATTTGAAGTGAACTCGAAGCCACGCGCCTTCTCCCCGCACTCGACTCTTCTGTATTTCTGGCCAAGTGCGATTCTCCTTCCACTTCTCTCTCTCTAACACTTCGTCTGGCTCAGATAACACTGCTCATCAAGACCACATTCTGTTTGACGATCTTCCTGCTCTTCAAATCTTAGAACCTCGTATCTCTACGTCGCCATAATTCAATAAATAAAGAAATGATTTAGCTTCAAGCTATTTCTAGCATTTCCGCTTCAAATAGCTGAACATACGCTAAACAACCAAATACTGCTGCGAAAGAATAATTTACCTTCTGTAACTCCACTTCTCTTCTGAATTTCGAAATCTCGTATGACCGGGCGTCCTCTCGCTTTTATCAAGAAAGCAAGAAGATTGATTGCGTATGCTCTTAACGCTTCGAGGTGCTCCATGCAAATCCTCATACTCGCCCGCTCTATTCCGGCCCTGCTCATCCTTTCAGCCTATTCCGCTCTCGCTCAGCGCCTCGAATAGTCTTCTCAGATTCTATTCCATTCTCGCACAATATTGTTTTGAAATCCATATCACCGTATCTACCCCTATCAGTTTTCCTGATCTCAAAACACTTCACTCTCAAATTCTGCCTCATTCCTCTCAACCATAGCTCTCCATTTCTCGAAGTGACTTCATACACTTCGGATTTATTTTTCGTGAAATAAACTCAAACTTTTCGTCAAGATCATCAGCCGAAGGTTACATTAACACGGTTTAACCTCCCACGTAACCAACAGCGCCGTCCCCAATCATCCGTGTGAACTTAACCCAAGCCTCTCGATTTAGGGCTCAACGCCCGCTTTAGCAAACCCGACTTCTTCATTTCCTGCATCACGCCTCTCATGTGGCTACGAATATCACCAGATTTGAGCTCGTGTATCACATTATTTGAAACAAAGCCATACCTTTCGCCTCACGTGGCCCAATCGGCCGCGCCACAACAAACGCCTTCTAGAACTATCAATAGCAGCCTATAGTCATTTGAGAACTCCCAAGTAGCGCACAACAGCATCTATCTTCGCACTGGCCAAGGCCATCGCACTGAGCTACCTTCTAGTTGCCTTCACCGAATGTAGTTCGGTAACCATCCTCATCCAAATTTGACTCACGTAAATCAAACTCTTCACCATACGCCTCACTTTAGTCAACCTCCGTAGAACCATCTCGACGTACTTCAAGTTTACATCTCCTCATACCTTTCAATCTTTAGCTACCACGTTAGCAAAGACGACCGAATTCCATAATCTCCAAATACCCATATAATTCAACATTGATTATATCCCGAGTGGTTGTAGTATGAAACGATGTTCCCCGAATCAAGAATCCAAGAATTTATCGAGCAATCAACATGTTAAGAGTGTAGCATCCGCATAGTCATCAACAACATTCACACGCCTCATGTCTCCCTCCTCGACTACCAGCTGTATGCCTCAGATTGCCTCAACATGCGACTCCGCCTCGCTATTATCCCTCAAAGACTCAAGAGTACGCCCCTCCAAACTTCGACTTACTCTTTCCTCTTGACTTTGACCTCCATTTATTCTTTTGTCGCCTTTGTCATAGCTTCCTACCGTCACATTCAACGCAACCTTTCAACTCCATCATTCTTCCGAACTTCCTCGGACAGACATCGCTCTTCAACCACCTTAAGCTCGCAGAATCTCATTTCCGATCGAATTACTACGCCAGCCTCTTATTGGCTCCGAACTATCTCGCAAAGATGCCAATAGTATCAATGCTTGTAATTCATCCTCGGTTAACTTCAACAGACAACCGATTTATCAAACTATCAAATCATTATGCCTAGCAATCGGAGTATTCATTGACATCTCAAGTGAAACAACAGCTTGCTTCATCAACTGCACTATCGGCTGAGGATGGTTTCTCATATAACCCCTCGACAAAGCTATCATCAAGCCCTTTGTCGTGGTCTCGCTACATCGGGTAAATAACGCTTCTAGACAAGCACGTCTCACTATACCCAAGCACTTGTCTATCTAGCTCGCTCCACTCTTCAATCTCCATATTTGCGCTTCCTCGCCCAGCGCTTACGGCTTCTTCCCATACAAATAATCCTCCACGCTTCATCTTCCAACGGGCGAAATCAACCCCCATCGAATTTATCTACAAAGATACGCCGATACACCTTCGTGACTTTTGCCATTGAATTTCGTATAAACTATATCTGCACTCAAGCTTTCAACCAAGCTCTAATACCAATCACGAATTTAATCCATATAATTAAACGTATATATCAACATCCAAAACTCATAAAGCCTTAATATCCTAAAGAATCAATTGCATAATAATTGAAAATACCGTAAAAGTAAATAACACCGTATCTTTATACAAGTTCCCCGCCGCACGCCCCGTCACAGAATCAACTGTAGTTAACTCAATGATTGTTACAAAGTTCTATCAATCTAAGTTTTCCAATCGAAGAATACTTTATAATTTAAGATTCTCAACGACAAATCTACACTCTGACGAAATTAAACGATATACATTTTATACAAATCAAGTAACAACTCTATCAATTTGGAACAAGCTTAATTCTGGTAGAATCGTGAATTTTTTCTGATAATAAAATAAATGTGACCTAATCCCCTACTTCTTATTTTGGCCGAACCATCAACTCGTGATCTCAAACGCTAAACGCTTCTCTTCAACTTCAAATAACACACAATACGCTATCATCTGTAACTGTAGAAGATTTGCTCTGTTCTCTTTATAGATCAATACCATTTCTAGCATCTTGGTGGTATAAAACACTTTCCATTAATAAAGATTTGAGCAATCTCCGTTTAATATCCTTCAGATCTCAAAGAAATTGCTTGCAAATTGATGAAACCAAAAGGTACTCGTGATTTTCAAAAGCCATCGCATTTGAATTTTATTTTGTCCTATAGAAATTTGGTGCTATCTTGTCGGGCTGCTGCATTCTAAAGCAATCTTAATAATTTACCATCTCTACAAGAATGAATTCTCATTAGTTAATAATGTAGAGAGTACATGTATGTAATTGTTTATTGAAGTTAATTACTGCTGTCTATTCTTTTGCATAAGTAGCACAATAACGTAATGATTCTCACCAATCTATATTCTATCTATCAACAATAAAAGTCTGGGACCATTTAAACTATTTTTGGATAAAAGATTATTACATGTTTAACAATTTTTAGTCCTAAATTGTCATAATTAAAATCACATGTTGTTTGACATGTCAAAAGAATTATAAGAAAAGTCGAATTGGTACCACCATGATAACCATAAATCCCCGTTGAAGCTAAGTTTGAAAATCAAGGAAATATTATTTTAGTTCGTTGAGTGGGAAGTTGGGGCATTACGCTCGTTCCTAATCATGCCAAGATGCTATACATACTGAAAAGGTGAACGCCTCTCTCCAACCAACCAATTATAAAACCAACAGTCAATAACAATTGACAATAGCAATATACGAAAATTATTTAATACAATAAAGTTATCAACACTTAACGTGGTAACCCAATTTAGTACAACTTGCACCTAATTTGGAGGGAGCTTGTTCAGTAAAGGTTTTTACTATAACAATGAAGATGTTACAAGCAAGGCCTTATACGAATACTCCGTATTCTACTTCGCCCTATTATACTCCAAATAAGCTTCTAAGAATAGGCTTCCCCTATCTTCTACCCTTCACGTCAACACTCTCCCAGTGTTCGACTTACAATATTCAAATCGAAATAAAGCTCTCAAAGATTGTTATAACACAATGTCATAAACAATCGTACACTAATTAGAAGATTAGAGAATTCTTCTAACACAAACAACCTACACTAAACTCTCGATGATAGCTGACAAAACACAAGAACACTCTTTGTGAATAATGAAATATGAGGCGCACTCCAAAGCTTGTATTTGAGGTCCTTATATAATGTAGGACATATTAGGGATACGGTCTACAATAAGTAAAGTGTTTGATTTACAATAAAAAATATTTCCTTAATACATTGAGTCCCAACTGACTCCATCACTCGTCATATGCTCAACAATTTTGTCTTCAAGATATACCATATATGCGAAAGCAAGATCTTCAACGAATCCCAAGTTTCCTTATTTGTACAATCTTCTCAAATTGAATCCTAACCAATTCGAAGCACAATCTCTTGTTGATCACGATCAATCTTTATGAAATAATATCTCTTTAAGAAAGTGAAACATCTCATAGCCATACAGTTTTAACACTTGGACGAATGCATAATATCGAGTAACTTTCCAATAGTCGCAGACCAACTATTATAACAGTGGTACTCATTGTAGAAAAACTTAATCCAACATCTCACACCAACAAATTCCCCCTATGGGTAAGTTTTTCATGAAAAATCTCCAAACTCCAAAGACTCAACCGAGTGAGAAAACACAAGTGGTACAACATATGATCATACATGATCATTACCATAATACCGTAGTCTGGCCAACTGTTAGTACTAGTTGGACACACAAAAAAAACAAAGAAATCCATACACCAATCCAGAAAATATCAAATAAAAAATACTCCCCTTATTTGTCCTTAAAATATGCCCAAAGAAGATAAATTACGTAGGAGACTGAGCAGTCTCAGCAACATCAACAGGAGGTTCATTAGGAACAGCAGTGGAGGTAGTGATAGGGTCATCGACAGTCAGAGGAACAATGGCCTTCAATGCCTGAATCTTGGTTTGCAATTCTGACACCCTAACTTGCTTGATCTGAATCTCGACTTCTAGCCTTTGCTGCTCTTCTTCATAGGCTTTGATCAACATAGCAGCAGCGTCCTCTTCAGTACACCCTCAGTCTGATCAGCAGCATTCAGTTCCACATCGACAATATGCTTCCTTAAAACTTCTGTCTTCAACACATTTGGATGTTGACTAATGAGCAAGCTATAGATGAGACTGGGAAACCCAATAGGTTTCATCTTGTCTTCAGCATATTTTGATCCACTATCTGATCAAAGATCACCTTCCCAATGTTCAATTCTTGGTTTGACCCCAGTACATAGAACATCCTACCCAAGGCTTCACTCACATTCTTGTTGTTGGAGGTAGGTACCAGATTTACAATTGCAGCTTTATGAAGAACAACATATTTCAAGCTCAGAGTGAAATCTTAAAGTTGATCCTTGGTAGGCCAAGTAGAGAGAGCATTTTTAGTCAACTCCCCTACAATATCTGCCAATTTCAGTGTGGCACCAATGATTCCTTCATTTTTGCTTCCATAATGCTCGTTGATCAATTCAGGATTGAAGTTGAAAATATGACCTATTATCTTTATTTTCTGGAATAGGGGACTATCAGGATCCGCAATATCATTAGAGATATTGCACACAAATCCCCTGACTATCTTGGGCCAATGAGGACCAATATCTCATAGAACAACAATCATCCTAGGACCTTTGAGTATGTGTATGTCTGATTATTTTCGGTGATATCAGACAAATATCTCTTTGCCAGTATATTCCTGGCACATATAAATTTCCATCTGGCCTCATGTTCTTCAAAATTGAAATTTACCCCTTTAGTGGGAACATCTTGAACATCTTTGGCAATCCGCATGTTATTGATTCTGTTCCTATTGTCATTGACTTTCAGCTTGTCCTTGGACCTCTTCCTGAGCATCTCTACCATATCCTCCTCACCAGATTCATCAGCATCATCAACCACGAACTTGTCCCCTCTTGCAGGACTCTTGGGCTTAGAAATCACCACCCCTTTTCTTTTCTTGGAACAGATCCCCCAACTTGATCAGTACTAGGCCTCTTGGCCTTTGCCTTGCCTTTCTTGGAAGCCTTCTTCTTCTCACCATGCCTCTCCAATTCCTCCACATCAACAACTTTCTCAGGCTCATCGGCCGCCTCTACATCCACTCCCCCTACACCAAGTGCAGATTTCTTCTTTTCCAAGACAGCAACACTAGCCTTGGTCATCCTCATACTCTTACTGGTGGTATAGGAAACCACCACTACATCATCATCCTGATTTTCCACATCAACAATTGGATTCACAGCAGATGAATCCCCTTTAACATGCCTGACAGGGACACCCTATTTCCTCAAACTCTTTTTTATCCTAGTGGCCCAAAATCTTATCCCAATTAAAAAAATGACCAAAAGAGTCTTTTTGTCTCTTTTGATGGGATTGATCAGTCAAGAAGAAGCTGACACATGTCACAATCTCCTTGAGTGAGACCTTTGGGTGTTCTCTATAAATACTCATTCATTAACTCCTTTGAGAGGTAACACTTAATACCCTTTACTAAGTCAACTCTTCTCTGATAAATACTAACTTTATCTTCGGAGTGACTATGATAGACTTCGGTCGTGGCCTCGGTACACGGAGCATGTCGAGACCTCGAAAGAATGGAATCCAACACCCGATGAAATAGGAGTTAGCACGGGACCAGAAAGTGCATTAGGAGGGTGAGGATAGAGACAGTCTCGTCCTACCATGTCAGTCCAAAGGACCATCGAGGCCCTCGCATCTGGAGCCTTGGGAGGCGGGACGTCAGCCCCTCGCCAATTAAAAGAAACCAAGGGATGTAGATGTGAGAGCGAAGGTGACCTTGCACAAAGTCGATATAGGCTGTGAAATCCACCACATCCAGTGGCGCGAATTTGTAGGGATCGATAATCCCCCGCTACAATTCTCGAGGCCATGTGGCGGTTCATAAGAATGTCATAAGCGGCGACATCATGAAAGGGACACCGGCAAATCAAAGGTCCCTATTGACCATCATCGCTCTGATAATGAATCTAGTCACAACAACTATGCCCCTCGAAGACAAAGGGACCGGACCAGTTATTTATCAGACAACGTAGATTCTGATGATTCACACACCAGGCGATCGAACTATCGATCTGGTTATGATTTAACGACCTCAGACAGTACTCCCGAAAGGTCCCCTATTAGGGAAAACCGATCACGACGACAGGGAAAACCGATCAGGAACTATGAAAGGTCCCCTGTCAAGGAGTACCCATGTCATCACAAAGACAAGCATAGTAAGCCAGATCTGCGCTATGTACCCTCAGCCAAACATGATGCTGGGGGCAATAGTAGTAATGTTGAGTTGCAAAAATATTGGATGGGACTTGGATCATTCTTAAAGGCATAAGCCCACGGTGAGATGCAGTAAAAGCACGTACCTTGTTGCCGCTTTTCTAGCTTGATTAAGAAATGCTCTTATGCCGAGGGGGGTTGGAATGCCCAAATTCAAAACTTGCGGTTGATTAGGAGACCGGAAATCCCTTAAATCGCTGATTCGCAACTGTCTTTTTAGGCGAGTGATGATGAAGTATACCGAGGCGTTCCATTAGCAACTTGTCGGGCCGAGGCTTTGAAGTGGTTTCACAAATTGCCACCCGATTCCATCGACTGTTGGCAAAATGTCGTGGATCTATTCATGGACAAGTTTGGGGCTTCTATAGTTGCTGATGAGACGAGAGAAGCGTGATGGAGATACAACAGAAACCGGGGGAGACATTGAGAAGTTTCGCCATGAGATTTGAAGAAGTGGCAACCAATATACCAACGACCAATCGAGAAAGTGACCATGATCTCATTCTTTCACGGATTGAGATATGGCCCTCTCAAGGAGAAATTGGTGTTGGAACCTCCTAACACTCGAAATGAGTTATCCAAACTCGTCATTCAATACATCAAGTTGGAAGAGGTGAAGCTTCTCTCTGAGGAATATTCACTCAAAGTTGAGAGATCGAAGGCAAGAGATGAAGTGCGTAGAAAATCCTCAAAAAGGAGTCGAGTGTGGGATCGCCTCCAAAATCCCAAAGGAAAGTAGGCGTTAAAGAAAGGGTAGGTCCCCGGAGACGGAAAACGGCGTAAATTCGGGATCACATGTTCTACTTACTACTAAGAGTACACATGGGAAGATTCCTTAATTGGAAAGATAAAAGAATACTTCCTAAACTGCATAAGATAAAATCACCTCCTAATTGAAGGGACGAAAACAAGTAGCCCAGATACGCGGGAATCGCTGGCGCGACAACGTGAATGTCGGCTATTGAAAGCGGAGATTGAAATTAATTCGCCGAGGGAAGCGAAGGAGTTTGTAAGAAGAGACCAGGGCCTTCTTCATGGCGAAGAGAGAAAGGATGCCTCCTCGGGGCAATGGTAATATTAATAAAGATCATGGTAATTTTCGTATAACGGGGGAGGTTGATACTATTTACAGAGGAGGTATAGTTGGAGGCGGGGCCGCCTCAGGTACTTTCGAGAAGAAGGTATGCGAGGAGGTCCGTGTATGCTTTAGCTCCCATGATGACTATAGACCGAGAACCTATTACCTTCTCGGAAAGTGAGCTCGCGGGGCTTGAACTTCCCCATGACGATCCTTTGGTTATTAGTCCTATCATCGCTAACTTTGTGGTTGCCCAAATGTTGGTGGATACGGGGAGTTCGGAGGACATCCTCTATTTACAAGCTTATGATCGGCTAGGACTCCCCCGCAAACATTTGAAACCGGTATCCACACCCCTCACAGGATTCACAGGACATTCGGTGTACCCGACGGGAATAGCAGAATTGGATTTGACAGTGGGCGAAGCACCCCGAACGACAACTGTAAGGGCCTCTTTTACGGTCGTGGATATTCCGGACCCTTCATACAACGGGCTTATTGGAAGGCCTCTCCTCAATGCTCTGAGGGCGGTTGTCTCCCCTCTCCATCTTAAAATGAAGTTCCCTACTAGTGGAGGAGTGGGAGAGATTTTAGGGGACCAGAAAAAGGCGAGGGTGTGCTATCAACTATCAAATGCCGAAGGTGTCTCTTACTTGCACCTCCTCGGCGAGAAGAGAGGACAAGGATGCTTATACCTGTTTTAAAGATTCAAGAGGTTCCTAAAGATAATGATCCCAAAGAAAATGAAAACGATAAGCATGGAGAACCCCATGAGGACTAGAATTATTTCCTTTTCGGGATGGCCAATCACGACTTCGGAATAGGCAATTGCCTCACCCATCCTTGAGGCGTCACGGTTGTTGCGATGATGCAGTCTTCTCGTAGGGGTCCCGAGGACATGCCAGGGGTGGATACTGAACTTTCTCTTCATCGTTTGCACGTTGACACATCTTTCAGGCCTGTCAAACAAAAGAAGAGAAACTTTTCAGATGAAGAGAAGAACCTCGCCATACAAAAAGAGGTCAGGAGGCTGGTAGAAGAAAATGCAATCCGAGAGCTCGGTTCCCGAATGAATGGTAATGTGGTCATGGTGAAAAAATCCATGATAAGTGGAGAGTGTGCCAATTTCACAATTTGAACAAAGCATGTCAAAGACTAACCACTGCACTTTAGGAAGATTGAGCGATGGAAGTGTTTGGCCTTGGGGTGCTTGACTTTCTGAGAAGCTTCTCGGGGGTATCATCAATCTCCTACATGACGATGACCAAAACGGCTTTAGTAGCAGGTATGGCCTCTCTTGTTGGAGTGATGCCCTTCGGTTAAAGAATCTGGTACCACCTACGGAGAGATGGTGAATCGGGTGTTGAAGAAGCGGATTGGAAGAATAATGGAGATATATATGGTATTGTGTAAAGAGTGAAGAATTGGGATCATTTGGATAATTTAAAGAGAGACCACAGGAAGTATTGAGTTATCTCGCCCTAGAATAAACCACGAAAAAATGTTCCTTCGGGATCACGTAAAGGAAAGTTCCTGAAAGCTTTCATGATAAGCAAATAGAATCGAGGCAAACTGAACAAAATTGGGGTGGCAAACATAGAGCCGCCACCACCCTCTGAGGAAGTTGAGGAGGCTAATGGGTTGTTTCGCGGCCTTTGGTAGAGTTAATCTCGAAATCGGGCTATCGAGAAACTACCATTTTTCAAAAAAAATCTGACGAGGCCTCTAAACACGTTTCCTGCAGGATGAAGAATGTGAAGAGCGCCCATGATTAAAAATTACTTAGGATCAGCTAGTGACAAGGCCAGGGAGTGAAAGTTGCAGTATACCCTTGCCGTTTCGAGGGGCGTGGTAGTGTCTAGCAAGGGAGGCATTGAAGCCTATTTACTATGTAAGTCACGTCATGTGGGCGGAAGAGAATTCATATCCACTTAATCGACAAGTTTGTGTTCCTTGTTTTCATCGCGCAAAGCTTAAGCATACTTCGAGGCACATCCCATCAAAGTAATGACAGACCAACCTGTTAAGAGGATCATGTCCAATCCCTAGCTGATGGGGAGGTTAACCACTTGGGCTATTAAGCTAAGTGAGTTTGAGCTAGTTATGCTTGCTGAACTAGTGTAAGGCGCGAGGCTTTTAGGTTATCCAGGGCCCTCGAGAGGGGAGAATCGAGGAAGTCCCTGGATGGAAATTACACATAGATGGAGCAAGCAATGAAAAGAATTCGGAATTAGGGAATTTCTAATAGAAGGGCCGAAGAGGCGAGGTATTTGAACCTGTGTGAACCGAATATGAGCCGTGGTCAGGGACTCCGGATAGCGAGAAGCTCTAAAGATTCAGCTGACTATTGGTTCGGAGATTGGCTGATGATTGGAAACGGACTAGAAGTGAGGAGTTAAGAGCGGTGCTTTTAAAATATCACGCTAAGGTGTTATTTAATAGCAAAGGGTTTGAGTATATACTACTGAGCAACGTTCCCAGACACGGAAACAGCCTTGTGGACCGCCTCTACAGGTTAGCAACCCACATTACTTTGAGAATTTTCCTTTAGGTGTTCATGTTTAGTAAGAGAACATCCATCACATGGTGTGCAATACTCGGTCTGGAAGACATACGGCGGATTGGAGGCCGATAATTTGAATGCATGGTAAGCGGAGGCCCTGTGACAGAGTGAGGCCAGGAAGGTGGTGTTCGAAGTTACAAAGAGTTCCGTATGGTCAAGATGAATTGTATAGCGGTCTACTTTCGGTCCTCTCCTTTTACGTGTCTAGGAGATAAACATAGGTAGGACATCATCTGAGGCTGAGGGACCATGTAGGCACCGTATAGCGGACATTCCTTGGCCTAAAAATGCGAGCAAGGGGTGTCCTCGTGGTATCGACCCATGAAGATCACGATGGAGTATGTGAAGAGGTCGCGAAGTGTGTGTCGAGAGAAAATGCGTCGATTCCCGACACTTTGTAATGGAGACGTCCTCCGTGGTATACCCGATCCACTGCCAGCAGGGGCATAGACTTGGTAGTTTCAGGCCACTGATCAAATACAAAGATGATGTGGTTGCGGTGGCTTATTTCAGTAAATGGGTCAAGGCTGCCCCTCTTAGAACAACGACAGCCGAATCCATTGAGGAGTTTATTTGGAAAAACATTATTACTCGATATGGGGTCCCCAGGATCCTGGTCTCGGACAATGGACCACAATTCGACTCAAGGGTCATCAAGGAAATGTGCACTAGACTGGGAATTGAGCATCGCTTCGCCCCCGTATGTTATCCCCAATACAATGGACAGGTGGAAGTAATGAACCGAACCATATTTATGGGAATCAAGAAAAATCTCCTCAAAACGGGGTGCCAATGGTACAAGGAATTAGATAGGGTTCTATGGTCCTATCGGACGACACCCTCAAACTCGATAAGTAGAAACCCCGCCCGGCTAAGTCTATGGGTACGAGGGCACTTGCTACCCATTGAAGTTTGCCTGCCCAATATTAGGCAGATCGGCTATAAGGAAGACAAAAACGATGAATGCCTTAGAGAAAATCTTGAGTGGGTTGATGAATTAAAGTCAAGCAACGGTTGGATGCAGAAGCGGGGAAAAAGTGATGCCTGGTTTTATAATCGAAGGTCAAGAATAGACAATTTAGCAAGGGGGATCACAATTGGTGAGTGTTGCAGGCGATCGGCCCAAAATTTTAATAAACTCAATCCCAAGTGGGAAGGCCCTTATCAGGTTAGAGGAGTTATAGGACCTGGAACCTACGAGCTTGAGGAACTCTCTGGAGAGCCCATCGACCACACATGGCATGGGATTTACTTCAAAAAGTATTTTGTTTGAGGACATAGGGAAAAAATCCTAATCTTTTGTAAAAACTAAAGCGAGCCCCATCATCCGAAGGGATATTAACTTTTGATCAATAAATGGAAAAGTTCCTTTTACGTTCAGATTAATTAAATAGTTCCAACTATTCCCCTCGCACCAGACGAGGAAGATCTTTAAAAAAATGACCATGTCATTTTCAGATTAACTAAATAGTTCCAACTTCTTCCCTCGCACAAGCTTGAGGAAGATCTTAAAAACAATGATGCATGTCATTTTTGATTAAATAGTTTCAACTATTTTCCTACTTAAATAACCATGCCATTTTTGATTAATTGAATAGTTTTAACTATTTCCCCACGCTTAAATCGAGGAAGTAGTTACAAGTGACCAAGTCATTTCAAACTAGACTCGGGCGTGAGGCTCAAGCGATCTTTAAATCGTATCCTTGATTGACCCAGGAGCCCTTAAATGGATTTTGGAACAATGAGATGAACTTCAAAATCATACTTTTGAAACTAAGTCATAAGACTGACAAGTCACGACTAAACATGATCGGGGCAATAGCCGATATAAAATCGCATCCACCTCTTTACCCTTCATACATTATTTAATCAACTTTGAAATAATCGGAAATGCTTGAATCAACCAACAAGACTACTATTGAAGCGAACTTACTAAAGAATTTAGTAAAGCTCATAAATAAAGCGGCCTTGATAGTTAACTAATACAGAGAGGGCCATGGAGGAGACAATAATAAAACAACAATAATTAAAGAGATTGCGATGATAAGATTGATAAGGAATAGAGATTGTGAAATTTTATACGAAAGTCAAAATAGTGCATTCCATTCAAAGCGAAAAGTTATACAAGTAATGACTTGTAGTAGAGCGAGGCCCGGTAATCATTACAAAAGGTTGAATAGAGTTAAAATCTACACTAAAAGTGAGGCCTATACAAAATATTAGAGCATACAAATTGTGCATCATGCTTCATCATTAAGCCTGGAAGCATCGCTATCTCCATCATCGGCTCCCATGTCCTCGTCATCATCATTAGGGAGGTCGTCAAAAAGCTACACTACATAATCATCCCCCAAGCTAGAAACATATTCTTGAAAGTGAGAGGATATACCAGGGAAGTCGGTGGAAACTTTTTGACAGAACCCCCGAAGAAGAGTAGCGGTGTTTCCTTTCAACAACTCGACGTACTCACTGCTCCCCTTGAAGTCTTCAACAGCCGAGGTAGCAGAATTCTCGGCCAAGAAAAGGCGGGAGTTCAAATGTTCCTTCTCAACAAGGCAACCCCCAATCGGATTGGGTCTCACGATGGATTCGACGTCTTTCTGAAATCGGGGTTGCCTTACGAGGTACTTGAGGATCTCCATACCGGAGAGTAAGCCTCCCTTACAGAGTAGCATGGTTGGAGATCAACTCTCTTTATGGCCAGAAGGAGGTCACTACACCTCGGGGATAGCCTCGCTTCGGCGAGATGGAGTCTCTTTATTCTCTAATCTTCCTCATGGACTCTCCATAGAAACTTTGCTCTTTTCGAACTCCTCGGTAACCGTCATGATTCGGTATTTAAGGGACATCGTGGCGGCCGGTCCTGAAAGAGGAAGAGAATTATCAAGACTGACCAAATAAAAATTAAAAATCGGGGTTGAAAAGAAAAATACTTACCCTCGATTGATAATGGGAAAATTGTTGCTTTGAGAAAGTGAGTGTGGGGATTGAACTTCGTCGCTTCAGAGTACCCTCGGCCCACCAGCATCTGATTCTTGACATGTCCGCACTAAAGAGTGAAGCTGGGCCGAGGCAGAATCATCGGTCACCTCGGCCCCCGAAGGAAGAACATAAAGGTGTCCACGAAATAGGGATGAGTCGCTTTATATCCTTCCTCGGGCGATGGGCATAAAGCGAGGTAGTCGGGCGATTGACGAAGAGGCGAGGCTTGCCTTGATTAGGTTTCAGGCGAGATTCATTGAATGGGCGGCGAATCAAGGAGCTCTTCAAGGCTTCTCAGCCGGTGCCTCGATCTCTCGGTGGATTGAGACTCCTCTTGAGATTGGGAGTATCTCTTCTGAACAGAGGACCACGGCATCCGCTTTGTTAGCTGAGGGGCCGATGTGGAATCCTTGGATCCCAGTACTTGTTGCATCAAGGAGGCCCCCGATACTATGGCTTTATAGTTAACTTGGCTAGGGGTGAGGGCCGTATCCAACTTGAAGAGAAGCAATTTATCTGCAAGGATGGAAAGAATTTTAGTATGAATAAAGTAGAAAAAAATAAGCACAGGTGAGCAATCGAACCTAAAGTCATGTCTGGAAAGCGATTAGGTCATTTTACCTGAGCCAGCTTTAATGGCTTGACACTCGGGGAGTCACATAAAGTCTTCAAAGGAAGAGGTTTGGGAAAGGCTGTCTACCAATTTTGGAACTCTTCGTGGCCTCGAGAATCTTAGAGCTAAGAGTAGTGTATAGAAGTCATAGAACATCGCCAGAAAATGTGTCCTTCGAAAGAGCAATTACCTATGCCTTTCATTAGGGCTCACGCTTCCCGGCTTCTCAGTCACTTATAATGCGCTGATTTGATATAAGTAATCGGGACCCCACTTGATAGACCCGTTGAAAACCTTGCAAAAAATTGACAGCACGAACCCCGCTGACAAACATCCCGCTTGGAAAGTTGTAAGCGTTCCCGGTAGAAAGAAACTTACATTGGCAGGGAGACCTGACCAATGTAAATAGAAGAGAAGTTGGCAATTAGCGTGCTCTCAATTGCAGCCCGTAATTTAAAAAACTCCCAAAAAGACGAGGCCATCATGCTTCCAAGGGAGTATCAAATTTCGCCAGTAAGAGAATTCGCATTTGCACGCTAAAAGGATGGACTAGTGGTCCTTGAAGATGACTCACCGCCCAGCCACGCTCTTGGTTGTTCTCACTACGAAAACCTAAAGTGCAGGAATCCCTCACCGGGTCATTATGAAGGCGCTCCCTGAACAGCCGACTCCTCGGTAAATGGGGTGCCTTGACCTTTTGAACCTTGCTTGATACTCGCCAGCCATTTTCGTTTCAATACAAAGGGCTTTTGAACTTCTAGTAGCTTTCGGCGGTGGACTCCGTTAAAACATTGGCGGCCAAAAACCTCTGCCTGCTTTTACATTCTCCAAGGTTCCCAGCTCTGAGTTCTTTGAAATTCAAACCACGGACATTATTCTCATTGTCGAATCGGGAAATATAAAATCTTCCTAGGCGAAAATGTACGAGATGAAGATGCGGGAAAAGGGGATGAACCATCAAAGGTAAGGCCCCGTGAAGCCACGAGTCAGCAAACCATACCTCTTTGTAGAGTTCTCTCATGATGCCTCGATGGCGAGAGAGGTTGATTTCTTTGAGAAGAGTTTTTCTTTGCCATTTCGGAGGCTTAGCCGTTGCTAGTAGGAGAGACTACGGAAGGAGTGACTAAGTCAACGCCTGCATTAAATCTTAGCTTTATCATCGGAGTGACTACGATCGGGCTTGATTAAGTGGCCTAGGTACCGAACTGCGTCGGCCCAGCGACGGATAGAATCCAACTTACCGAGCCGGGGTGCTGAAGTGCGTTGAGGGGCGAGGGACATAGCAGCGCACCGTCGCTTCTCGATCCGACCAAAAGGACCATCAAGGACCATCGAGGCCCACCGTATGGGCGCCCAGGAGGCGGGGCGGCATCCCGGCCCTCCGAATTAAAACCAAAAGATCTGAAATGTGAGAGGCAGCGGCCCCTTATGTAGTAGAAATAAAGTATAATAATCCATACATCGGCAATCACGATATTAAGGTTACTTCAATCCCCACTCTCACCATTATAAAATACTAATGCCTTAGATTTCTTGATGCCTCAAATTTAACTCTTTTTTTACTAGATGGTTTTAAGGAAATGGGCAGTTATATAATTGTCTTTGGTTTTGGGAGATGGACCAGGAAAATGTATTCGCAAGATGGCCTACTTTGGTAGTTGGCTTGGTCTAGGTTCGTTCATCTCATAATTTATTATAGTGTCCAGAACCTTTAATTGGAACTTGAAGCAAGTCATCTCCTGGACACTAGCATGGATTCTAGGTGCAAAATATGAGAAAATTGTCAAAATGATCTCAGATAATGATATCGAATTATCTTTGGATTCGATATTGTCGGCGTGTGATTTAGTCGCGTGGTAAGCATAAAGTTGAACTTTGAGTCACAACTAATATTTAAGTTAAATCTAAGCGTTTGATATTAAATGTGGCGTTAGTTTGGGGTAAGTGTAACTTTGTGCCTTCGAGGAATGCTTATAACTTAAGAGTAAAACTTAGCGAAAATGTTAAGCTTGGGGATCGAAATTACCTTTTTATGTCGTTCTGAGGGAATTAAATTCTTCTGCGATATCACGATGAGAATTAAAGTATAAGCAGTGCTTTATTATTAGGGGTATTTAAACAATTATCTTGTAAAATATTGACTTCCGTTTCTTTTAATGTGTTCACAGTTCACACACATTAAATTGTCACAATGAAAGACTAATGGGGCTGTGAAGACTAAAAACTTGCAATTCTTTAATAAAAGCAATATAGGGTATATGCTATCATCTAGAACTGTAGAAGATTTGCCTGTTCTCTTTATAGATCAATACCATTTCTAGCATCTTTGGTGGTATGTAAACACTTTCCACACAAAAGATTGAGCAACTTCCGTTTAATATCCTTCAGATCTCAAAGAAATTGCTTGCAAATTGATGAAACCAAAAGGTACTCGTGATTTTCAAAAGCCATCGCATTTGAATTTTATTTTGTCCTATAGAAATTTGGTGCTATCTTGTCAGGCTGCTGCATTCTAAAGCAATCTTAATAATTTACCATCTCTACAAGAATGAATTCTGTTAGTTAATAATGTAAGTACATGTATGTAATTGTTTATTGAAGTTAATTACTGCTGTCTATTCTTTTTTTGCATAAATAGCACAATAACGTAATGATTCTCTCGAATCTATATTCTATCTATCAACAATAAAGTCTGGGACCATTTTAAAACTATTTTTGGATGGATTATTACATGTTTAACAATTTTTAGTCTAAATTGTCCATAATTAAAATCACATGTTGTTTGACATGTCCAAAAGAATTACAAGAAAAGTCGAATTGGTAGCCACCATGAGAATCATGTAGAAACTAATGGAAAATATGGAACTAATACAATACTTTGTAAAATAATAACCAAATATTTATCTGATTAGAACAATATAGTAATAACATCATGAAAGCAGGATCGAAATCCACGTTAGATGCTTTTCCTTAAAATAAGATTCGACCCTCTTCCCAGCGGTGCCAGAGGCGACAAGAGGTGATCGTTTCCCGGATAAAATGACCCAATAGGTAAACTTGCAAGCACTTAAAGTGAACGATCGGCGAACCGCGTGCGGCTTGATGTACCTAAACAAAAGCAAAAGAGAATGGTGCTCTCGGAATTTTCAGTTATTTTGTGTGTGTGTGTAGAGATGATGGAAATTTAATGCATGATTAAGTAGGCAATTACATGCGATTTA
This sequence comes from Lithospermum erythrorhizon, assembly GCA_019722365.1. Lineage (NCBI taxonomy): Eukaryota > Viridiplantae > Streptophyta > Magnoliopsida > Boraginales > Boraginaceae > Lithospermum > Lithospermum erythrorhizon. The sequence continues at coordinate 56,473 of JADFUC010001891.1, read as the reverse complement.
CCCAAATCAATTGTACTTTCAATCACGATTGATGGTACGAATTCAACGTTTATGGCAATTTGCTCTTTAATACTCAATCATTCTGGTGAAGCGTTTTAAGTTTAAAAGTTTGAACTATTTCGGTGCAAAGCAGAGCTAGACCGGGGGGAGCAAGGTGGCTCATGTGACTCCCTGTTCATTGCATTCGTATCAGGTAGATTCGCACATGCCTTGTACTCACAATTCTGAGCTCATTTCCCAGTTTTATCCTAGCAGTAGCAGGAACTTTTGGCATAGTAGTGGTCACTTAATTTACTAAGTCTAGGAAGAGCTTTACTTATAAAAGTAAACTTTAAATACAAAGCTCTCCTCACATGTGAGAATGACCATTTCAAACTTTCATTTTTCACTTCCAAGTTTTACAATACGCTTAGACATCCACATGAGTTGCCAAATTTTGGATTCTGACACTCTAATATTTTCTATAATATCCAACATCCCAGCATGAATCAAAATTTGTATTCCAAACAAAATCAATAAAACAATATACGGGATACAAATTTGAAAAGTTTGACTCAATGTCGATTAAACAACGACGTTACGCATAGGATAGGTAGGTGTGATGGCAAATTCCCTTGTGTACATATTTTACATTCACCATGACATAGTGGGGCCAGCGATGTCTTGGAACTAATCGTAACTGGTAGCAAATGATGACATCACTTCCGCAGCGGTCACCATTCATTTCGTATCGGTTCATTATTGTGTAAGTTGGAGTCATGGACATATGCACAGTTTTGTGAGTTATTAAGGTCAAGAAATGCATCCTCCGAGGCATTTCTCTTCATGACCCTTGCTAGCTCACATAGATGGCTCTTCATATTCTTTCAGTAACCCTTTCTCCTTGATGTCTCGTAGAGTCGTTAAAAGCATAAGCAACCTTACCTGCGGGTATCATTGTTTCTCATCTAGGAGCAGGTAGGGAAATCCCCGTAGTGATCTCCTAATACAATGAGCCGGTTGGCTCAATTGGAACCTAAATCTTGGGATCTCGATCAGTAGGTAGGTTGTCACTTCGTTAGCATTTTCTCGAGGGTTTTCAATCCATTTCCTTTCGATGAATTCTCGGCTAGTTCTTTTCTTAACCCGCTTGGTCAATGTATCCGCTATATTTATCCTTTGATGCCCGCGATCAACACGGTGATACTCAATTGAGAAGTAATTATCTAATAGTATTTTGTCGTCGGCCGAATGTGTCTCGACTTACCATTATATAAGGGTTGTGTGCCTCCCGATTCTGGAACTCATTGTCGCGATATATGCAAATTGGGTAGCTTTCCATCGGAATATCCTCAAGAAATTGTCTTAACCATTCGGCTTCTTCCCGCACTTGTCACAAGGCAATAAACTCAAACTCCGTCGTGGATCTGAAGTACGTTTGTTTGAGGACTTCCGTGACACGGTACGCACGCCTAAAGTGAACCATATCCGCTAGTAACCATTGAATCACGATTATCGAATCCAATTTTGCATCATTACCCTCGAAATGCGACGGATAACACGTATAGTCACGACCGCATCCGACTATGCCGTGTACTTAAGTACTACCATAGCTTCTGATGATCGCTACTCGGATTCTTGGTATATCTACTCAATTTGCTTCTTGAATAAGCTATATCCGATTACAGTACAACTAAGCCAATTTACATAGGACTCCCAATAGCTTGAGAATACTCCAAGTTGAGACAATTTCCCTTTTATTCTTAAAATTGAGAATGTCGATGTTCATCCACACGGGTTGTACATTCTCAAAATCATCTTGGCAAAATTTCTCAAGAATTTTATGACAAAGTGTGATTAGATTCAACACTGAACCATTAGGAGTTCTGCTTGTCTGGACTCCCAAAATTACATCTAACGCCATGTCGCTTCATGTCGAGCTTGGAGTTGACATATCTTTGGTGGATTGAATCATCTTTTGGTTGCTACCAACAATGAGCATGTCATCCACATACAAGCGAGAGGGTACATATCTCTCTCTCTAATTAGTTTCACATAAAGCACTTGTCACGCTCATTGATTCTAAATCCACTTTCAGCAGTCTTGCCTTGTCCAAACTACCATTACCATTGTTTGAGCACTTGTTTTAACCAGTACAAGATTTGACAAGTGACATACTTTCTCTTAACACTTTGAAACTATAAAACCTCGAGGATTTGTTCCATCCTAAATTTCTTCATCCCGAATTCTCCGTTTAAGAAAATTTTGTTTTACATCCATTTGATGTACATCTAAGATTCTTGTGATAGAGGCTATTTCAAGATAATCCTAATGGATCTTATCCTTGTCATGGGAGAATAAGTATCAAAATAGTCTAGTCCTTCTTTTGTCTATTCCTCAAAATGACTAGTCTACTTTTTGAACTTATCTATTAATCCCATCATCTTTCATTTTCCTCTTAAGATCATTTGAATTTTAAAACCTTACATCACGGCGGAAGATCCACAATTCCCAGTGTGATTACGTAAAAATTGGATCAACTTCACTTAAGTATATCTTCCTTCCAAAGCGGACCATCAGTTGAGCTGACAGCCTCTTGGTAAGTTCGAGGTTCACTCTCAAGCATATACGTTACAAAATTAGAACCAAGCGGAAGCGCTAGACATGTGCTTTTTACTCGTCGGTTTTTCTTCCTCCCGAGCTTCTTCGGTATCCGTAGTCTCGGTATAAACAGCTACCCTCAGGTTCATGTGTCCTTTTAGATGTCGAAGCACCTTCATTAGACTTCATCGGAAAGACATGTTCGAAGAACGTTGACATTCCGTGACTCCAATATTGTATTCTTGTTCACTTGTGGTGTCATCTCTGATAAAATTGCATCGACCATTTTAGGACGATAGTCACTGCTTAGGAGGGAGGTAACCGACCAACCAAACACCCCCCACACACTCGAAGATTTGTAGGTTTGAGCTCTATCTTTGAACAAGTCAAATGGGGTCTTGTTCTCATTTTTCTACGAGGAATTTTATTCAAGGGTTGTTAAGGCTGTCGATGTCGCCTCCCAGCGTTCAGCAGATGGCTTTGAACTTATCAACAATGCATTCATCATCTCTTTCAATGATCAATTTTTCAGTGATTGGAGGTATGGTGGAATCACTTCGTGAACAATACCATGCTCGGAACAAAATTGACCAAATGGTAAGACATACTCGTCACCTCTGTCGACCCCGTACTACTTTTATATTTTCTCGAGTTGATTTCTTTATTAAGTGCAAACTTGTAGTTGCCTCATTTTTTAATTTTCATCAAGTATACATAGAAAATTTTGTACTATCATCTCTGAAAGGTGATAAAATATTCATTTCCACCTTTAGTTGAGCCTACAGGCTCGTGTCCGCAGGCGATCCTTTGTGAACAAGATCGAGGAAGCTTATTATTTCTATCGGGTTGGAAATATTGTCGATTTTGCTTCAACATGTTTCATACTTGTAATTCTTATCAATAAAATCATTAGGTATGTGACCCAACTTCATCATTCTTCGCAAGAATTATAGTTCACATGACCTAACCTACTATGCCATAAATTAGGTACTCACAAACATAATGATATTAGTTTTATTAAATCTTGTTTATGTCGTTACATTAAATCTTGAAAAGGCCATCTAACTTGTAGCCTTTTTCGTTACAAACATCTTGATTTAGAGTACAATTTATCGATTCAATTACAAGTTGAAATCATGTTTGCTAAGTAAGAACGGTTTTGAGGTTCTTCTACGTTAAGGACATCTGAGACATTCTTCAAAAAGTGACTTCACTTCCACGAAGTCATCCTCGGTATCGTTCCTTCTCCCTCAATGTTGGAGGTCACATTATTTGCCATGTACATCTTCTCACCATTCGCAAGTGGTTTGAAAGTAGCAAAGTGATCTTTGACCGAACAAACATGCCTAGTAGCACCGGTATCGATCCACCACTCTTGTGGGTTTGTTCCACAAAGTTACTTCCGAAATCGCGGCCGACAAGTTATTCCTCACGATTCTTTGATGACCACATTCGCCATGTTTTTCCCCGCAGTTTACTTCTCTTGGCGGTTTACACCGAAGGACTTATGACCACGTTTGTTACAATTGTAATACACCCGTCAAAAGCCTTGAAAGGAATTCCCTTGAGAAGCCGAACCACTTTTCTTGGCTTGTTTCCCGGTAGGGAACAAAATCATTCTTCTTAACACCCTTGAAAAACCTCGAAGAGACTGAGTTTCCACGACATTGGCCAGACTCCTAGGAGGAGTTGGGATAAACGGTGACAATCCCTGCCTTCATATTGCCTTCTTCAATTCTCAAGCGAACCGATAATTGCAACATGTTCATATCCTTTCGTTTGTGCTTCAGATAATTCTTGAAGTCTGACCAAGATGGTGGCAATTTCTCGATTACAGCCGTAACCTTGAACATTTCGTTCAACACCATTCCTTGACTTGAAGCTTTCGTGGAAGACAACCTCAAGTTCTAGATTGATCATCCACGATTTTTCCATCCACCGTTATATAATCCGAAATTTACCCATAATAAATTTCTTGAACCCGCATCTTAAGTCTCTTATATTTGAAGCTGAGAGTGCGTCTCAACACTGTTTTGTAATGGCATTATGTTTTTATATATACTATACAAATCATCAAACAAATAAGTCAACAAATAATTTCGACTCAAATAATCGAATGTCTCAAAGAATTGACCGCGGCCAAACTCAAACATCATTATCTTGAACCGTAGGAGGTTCCTCAACCCGAGAACCGTTTGCGAGTTCGGTGTGAATAGAACATCACTTGTCCTCTCCACCTTTTGAAATTACGACGGAAAGCACAGGAGCCGGTTGGTCATTTTGCATCATCGGAACAATTGGAGGTTGAGGAGGCAAAGTGGCCGTGATTACAAAAGCTGGAGGAATCATCGGAACCCTTTACCAGACGATCGAAACACTGAGGCAACATGGGTGACTCAGGCTTGCCACTAGGAACAACCGTACTAGGAACTAGGGCGGAAGTGCTTATTGAGACAGCTTATTTGGAACAGTTTGACAATCAACATCATCAAAACACCATTTTAACTTGAATATTCGGCCATCACTCGCATTCACCAAAGAAGTATCAACATTGGACTCCATTGCAAAAGTATTGTGTGTAGCTCCGAGATAATGTCTGTTTTAGGCTGTAGGGGAACCTAATGAAAATATGAGCTATACAACTGTGCTGCAAAGAAAAACCAAATATTCGTGAAAGAACAACGAATATTCATACGATTACAACCAATACTGTAAACAACATAAAACTTAACAAGATCAAGTCCGTCCGGCCTTTCCTTAAGCAATTCGACTTTCTTCCAGCGGTGCCCAGGATGACAAGTGAAGTCTTTTCCCAGATAAAATGACCCAACGATCGACTTCACAAGCACAAGTGAATCAATCGGCAATTGCGTGCAAGCTTGATGTATCACACGAACAAAAGCAAAAGAAAAGAGAGAATAAATTACTTTCACAGAATTTTTTTTTTGATTTTTTTTTGTGTGTAGAGATGATGGAGCTAATGCATGATTAAGTAGGCAATTCGTAATAGCTTGCAAATCAATTGTACTCAATGCAATTGATGGCTGAATTCAAACGTTTATGCTTGCTCTTAATACTGATCATAGCAATTTGAAGCTATTTAAGTTTGAAAGTTTGAACTATTTCGGGTGCAAACGAGCTGAACCGGGAGGAGAAAAGGTGACTGTAACAGCCCCTCATTTTGAAATTCCATTCTTGTCCATGGTCGCGCGCCACTTGGATTCACAATTTTAGACTCATTTCCCAGTTTACCCCTGCTTGGTGACGGAACTTTAGTATAGTATTGGTCAATCAATTTAGTAAGTCTAAGGAGGCTTTACTTATAAAATAGCTTTCATCTCCTCCTCTATTTGTGGTAGAATGACTATTTCCAAACTTTCATTCTCCGCTTCGAAGTTTGCGACACATAGACATACATATGGTTGCCAAATTTTGGATTCCACAACCTCTAATATTTGCTCTTGTATCCAGCAAAGCCATACATCCCCGCGAGAAGCTTAGTTCATTGAGTGGGAAGTTGGGGCATTATGCTCGTTCCTAATGTTACCCAGTGCTATATATCTGAAGAAAAGGTGGCTTCCGCTGACCAGTTGTGAAACCAACGGTCAATAACGATTAAACAACAATAACAATATACGAAAATTACTTAAGACAATAAAGTAATGAACCACATAGCGTGGCCTTTCGATTAAGTACAACTTGCACTGGTAGAGGCTTACTCGGTGAAGGTTTCACTATAACAATGAAGATGTTACAAGCAAGGTCTTACGAATACTTCGTATTCTCTTACGCCCTCTTGTTCTCCAAATAAGCTTCTAAGAACAAACTCCCCTATCTTTACCTTTCACGTCAACACTCTCCAGGTGTTCGACTTACAATATTCAAATCGAAATAAAGCTCTGTAGATTGTTATAACACAAAGTCATAAACAATCGATACACATTTAATTATAAGATTAGAATTTCTTCTAACACAAACGACATACACTGAAGCCTCGATGATAGCTCCTGAGAAGCAAAAGAACTCTTTTGTGAATAATAAAATATGAGGCATGAAAGCTTATGTTTGAACTCCTTATATAGTGTAGGACATATTAGAGACTCACGGTGTACAATAAATAAAGTGTTTGATTTACAATTAAAAAAACCGTTCTTTAATACATTGGAGTCCCCTGACCGTCTCCGTAAAGCAAATTAAATATGCTCAACAATTTTGTCTTCCAAGATATACACGTATATCTGAAAGCAAGATGCTTCCAACGAATCCCAAGAGTTTCCTTATTTCTTACTTGATCTTCTCAAATGGAATCTAACGATTGAGGAAGCATAGTCTCTTTGTTGATGCGATTGTCTTTATAAAATAATATCTCGTTAAGCAAGTGAAACATCTCGCTTGAACCATACGGTTTTAACACATGGGCGAGATGCATGAAAACATCGAGGAGTAACTTTCCGGTAGTCGCGGACCAAGCTGAGATATGATTAATTTTCATTGTAGAAAAACTTCATCTAGCATCTCGCTTGACTAAATTCCCCCGCTTTTTAGGTGTTAAGTTTTTCATGACCAAATCCTCGAACTCCGAAGGCATACAGTGAGAAAACACAAGTGTTAAAACATATGATCATACATGATCATTACCCAGAATATCTACGTGGTTGTATTGTTAGTACCCAGTTGGACACGAGAAAAAAAGCAAAAAGAAATCTATACGAGAAATCTAGAAAATATCAGATAAGAAATAATCCCCCTAATTTATTACCCAAATATGCCCAAAAGAGAAATTATATCTGGAGGCGAGCAATCTCAATAGCACTCGGCAGAGGTTCATTAAGGCAGGGTCATTGTGATCGGAGGAAAAATGGCCTTCAAGCTTTGGTCTGGTTTGCAATTCGACACCCTAACTTTCTTGATATGAATCTGACTTTAGGCCATTGATGTTCTTACTTCATAGGCTTTGATGAACATAGCGAGGAAGCTTCTCCTTCCTCTGACCTCGGTCGATCCGGCAACATTCAATTCACATCTACAACATGCTTCCCCTTTCATCAACTTATCGATGGTGGTGGCTTGCAGCATCCTCCCAAAACCATCTTACGTCTTGGCGTTTGGATGTTGACTCATGAGCAAGCTATAGATGAGGCTGGGAAAGCGATAGGTTTGATCTTTGTCTTTATATTTTGATCCACTATACGATAAAAGATAACCTTCCCAATGTTCAATTCTTGAATTAGGCCGTAGTACATACATCATCTAGGCTTGGCTCGCATTGGTGTTATTTGGAGGTAGATGCGAGATTTCGCGATAAGCGAGAACTTTATGAAAACGACATATTTCAGCTCGAGAATTGGAAGCTTAAAGTTAGTCCTTGGTAGGCCAAGTGAAGATCATTTCCGGTTAACTCCCCAATAATATCTACCAATTTCGGTGTGGCACCAGTAGTTCCTTCATTTTTCCTACATAATCTTTGATTGATCAATTACGGGTGATGTTCAAAATATGACCCACTTATCTTTTATTTTTTGTGGAATAGGGACTACTCGGGATCCACATGATATAAGCGAGGAGATATTGCACACAAAGTGTTGACCATCTTAGGCCAATGAGGAGCCAATATCTCATAGAGCGACAGCATCTGACACCTTTGAGTATGTGTATGGTGATTGTTTTCGGAATGCTCAGGACAAATGTCTCTGCCCGTTATATTCTGGCACATATAAATTCCACTACTGGCCTCATGTGTTGGAAATCAAAGTATTTTGATTTCTATAATTATGTCCATTGCGACAATTGTTGTAACAAATCATTTACTAGTTTTAGTTAAATGAGATTACTCAAACTAAGTGTTCAATAAATAGTAATTGTAAATTACTAAAATGGAACTCACGATAATATGAGGGGTTATACGGTGCTAGATCCATTGCATAATCGATATAATAATCATAATGGTCAATTATATTATTATACGTTTAATATCCCCGATCCCCGGAAAGCCACACACACACAATGGCGTTGAGTTATATTCCATGTATGGAATAAATCAAGATTGTTAAATTGGGAGTTGATTAAACCAATGAGATACTGATCGAGAGTTTCACGATTGATAATGTAAAATACAAAATTGAAAAAAGCGAATCAATTAGCACTATTTCAATTGGCGGTTTAACGAGGGAAGCTTATTAGTAACTTATTAAGTTGCCTGGATTTAGTAATAAGTTAGTTAACGACGTAGGTTACCCTGTTATCGAGCGAGTCGAGCTATTCAATTTGAAATGAGAGGGACTATATAAGGGAAAGATGAATGAAAAACCTTAAGCATTTTATTTCTCCTCATCCTCTGTTTCGGCCGCCTCTCCTTTGGGTTTTGAGTGAAAGTTTTGACTCAAATTCTTGTCCAAACGCTGCGTAAGATTCTAGCAAATCCAATCTGAGATTCAACGCTTTTGGTGTGGACTAAGCCCAGGCATTTCACTTGAGGTCTTTGAAAAAATTCTACGGAGGATTCATTGAGGAAGAAATTCGCTAATATCCGATGCGTATTGTAAGTAGTCTTGTATTCATACGTGTATGAATTTATATTATATATACGTTTTGTAATTCGATTTATTATACATTCGCTTCAATCTTGGTAGCATTTGTATTATGAATTAGTTGCGTAATTTTCAAATGGTGGCATCAGCCAGGCATGTTTCGGTTGTACAATTTTGATTACATTTTATATATATTTGTTATATAAACATTTTATATCGTTTTCATATTATATATTCTTGACCATGAATATGTCATGAAAAATTGATTCATGAATAAATATGTTTAAATAATTATTAATAATAATTTTTGTGTATATATTAAAGCTTGAGTTATTGTAATAACTATTGGACATAAAATATATATTAATTAAATATGTTTTTAATTATATATTTCATAGATATAATTATAAAGTTCAAATTTGAATTAATTTCCTATCACATTTAAATTTGTAACGACCGCCCAATTCTAGGCCACGAGGTGGTCGTTAAAATCCGGAACACGAGGAGTCGCAGACGATGGGCTGTTCGGTTTAAAACACAATTCGTTTCGCTTAGAAAATGTGATCACGATTAAGTTTCCCAATCAACAGTTTTTAAAATTTATAATCCAAATCGGTGATGCTCGAAATGACCCGACCCATAAATATATACGCAACATATCCCAAAATAAAGTAATGCCGGCGAGACTCTGAAAAGTAACTACTTGTACTCGAGAATACAAAATGACAACGGCCGACAAGGCTAAAGTTTCAAGGAAAAGAAATACAACAATCAAAGCGGTTAATGACACATCAAAATCCAATTTGTGAGGGATCCTACATACCCGATGCTCACTAGCCACTCAGACAAAACTCTCAAACAACTTCTTGGCTCAGCTGCCGCGCATCGACTGGCACAAAATGAAATGCCGCCCAATCACGAAAAGGGGTGTAAGCACGAGGCTTAGTGAAACTTGCTGCAGGGGGTGAACTTACCATACGGGCAATTCGATCAATAATATAATAGTCAAATGAATAAAATACATATATCGGGACTACCTAAAAAGGTCATATGTAATTCAGGAAAACTGAGACATAATACATGAAGATATAATAGAAGGTGCAAGCGAAGCATACAATTCGAGAAGAAATCGATAGACTCGTACTGACTAAAACTCTAGTCATCAAACCTCCGATCTCGTATCGCGATATACCATCACTACAATGCGCATATACTCAATCCATTAGACTCTGAGATGAATTTGTCAGTAGATCACCCAGCATACGCGGTATAAGGCCCGAGCAACCTGCAAAGTATAAAGCACTTATACAGTATAAGACCATCGCACTCATCACGCTAAGTACAAGGCACGCTCTTATACACTAAGTATAAGGCACACTCTTATACACTAAGTATAGAGCGCGCTCTTATATAGAGGTATAAAGGCCTTGCCGCTCTTATACACTAAGTATAAAGGCCGTATGTCATATCACGCAAGGAAGGAGAAATCAGCCATAACCCTAATCATCAACATAAGGTCAAATCGATACTCAAGTCACCTCAAGTCACTAGCTAACTCTAACCATCACCTCTACCGATAACCATCTACTCTGCTCCCAGACAATATCCAAGCGTAGCGGCTAAACATCTCATGATGGGTAGTCAAACACAATGTGACAAGGCCATAGAAATCATAAGTGCGTAAGGCCGAAATCATAAGTGCCCGACAAGGCCACGAAATCGAGAAATATAAGTTGGAGTTCGAGTTGTACTTACCTCAGCTTGATCTTGACGCCACAGAATATAATCACATAATCATATAACAATTACATGTATGTCGTTCTCCGTAATCCTGCTTGATAACATGTATATCATTCTCGCAATCATATCAACCAACATGTATATAATTCTCACATAATCATACCACAATAACATGTTCCACCTGATTTAAAAGTAAATCACGTAAGTAACACCCATTGAATAAGTACTCCCTATTATTCTTTGAAACCGAAAGACAATCGAGGTAGCGCCTTTTCCACGATCAGCGCTACTTGACACCAGAAATTATAATCAAGACACATTACTATATAGAGCGTTCTAGGAGATACATAACCAACTCTTGGGAACTATCTAAACGGTGATCTAACATAGCGGATAAACTATCGAATTATAATCCCGTGGACCTGACCAAATCGATTCAGCTAAATTCCATACTTATCACTTTCATTTACAAATGGAAGCATAAGTCATTCTAGTTAATCGGCAGGTCTATAATTAACAATCTATACTCCGAAATATAATTATAGCTTTCAACTTGGAATTAACACTTTTTAGACATAACTCCTTTAATAAATTTTAAATGCTTGATTTAATATCACAATAACTATAATAAGGTCCCCTGACGCAACTATCTGCACATTTTAAAGTCTTAGAAAAATATCAGCTTAAAAAATTCAACGAAAACCTAAGAGTCGACCCGGCCTTAACATCCTCAAGCGACCTACAAATCATGAATTAATCGCTTATATACGTCTGAACCGCTAACCAACTAAGATTCATCATAAAATTGAATTATGCAAGAAGTCAACTAAAAGTCAACCATGTCAAAGCCCAGAAATATCTCAAAAGACTTGAACTTTACCTTAACTGAAGAGACTATTAGGAGAAACGATATTCTACAAACGATCTTGAGTTTGGCATGTCGAAGAGAGAAATGGAAAATGAAATTTTTATAAGGGGAGGAGCTTAATCTACCGGCCTAGGAAAAAGGAAGAAGATGAACTAAAAAATGATGATGTGGAGAATAGAAACGACTAGATATTTAAAACTCGAGTCGTTCGGTTTCGGTTAATTCTCATTTATCGTACTTTAAATCTCCACGAACCCGATTCCAAAGACAAAATATTCCATGGCAAAAACTACTAGTATAAATGTGAATTCATTTAAAAAATTTCTGAAATAATATTATCGCCGAGATTATTTATACTATCCCCGGGTCCTTTGCGACCGAAAATTTAATTTTTTTTTTCGCTTGAGTTGTACAATCTACACACAATAAAATTTAGGCCTCGAAATTTAGCAATCCTCAAACAATCAAGCGAAGAATATAATAACACAAAATCAAATATCACACAAAATAATGATACTAACTCCGCTCTGCGTCAGCGAAGTAAAATGCGGTCACGATAAAAGACACCGCGTCCCTGCGTGCTGCGGTCGCTCATCCTGCTGGCACGCGGCACTGATCCGATCCACAAACCTTTGTTCTAACTCTCATATGGTGAAAATCTCCCCGTCGCTCTTGACGTCAAAATCGACTCAATTTGTTTCATCCTACGGATCCTTTGATTTCCCCTTTACACTTTCGATGCGTCAACAATTACATTTGCCTTTACTGGTGTTTTCCAATTCAGTCAGGATGCATAATCAACGATGAACTCCATCCACCTCCTCACGCCTCAAATTCAAATCTACTGCATGTTGAATCTTTAAACTCTTATGATCGATTTGAAAATAAAGCGGTTATCACTATACAAGTAATGTCTCCATAGCAATATGACATTATAAACCCTTTAGCTCAAAATCATGGGTCGGATAGTTCTTCGTGTTTCTCAAGCTGTCGGAAACATAATCACACTTCCCATTACGCATGAGCATCCCGATCCCGATGCGAAGCATCACTATAAATCACATTAGCCCACCAGGGCGAGGCCAGTGTCTTGGCCTTTGGGCGAGTGCTTCACTTTAGTATCCACGAGCCGGTCCTCCTGATAAATGCATCCCAAATGTCACTTGGAACCCGCACTACGGTCCAACTTTGTCAATGGTGTCGCGATCAAAGAAAGTCATGATAGAATCTCTGTAATAACCGGCTAACCCAAAGAAACTCAAACCTCGATCGCGCTTGTGGGGCCAACTGTGTTCGCGGCCTCCGCCACATTGGATGAAGCAAAAAATACCTCGCCCGAAATAACATGACCCGAGGTGCACTTTTGCCTTGAGAACTCACATTTGGAAAACTTGGCATACAAGTGGTCTTTGTCTCAAGGTCCTCAACACAATATGCAAATGCCTCTCATGCTCCTCTCCCCTACAGAATATATCCGAATATCATCAATGAATACCACCTTGAGCTTCGTCGAATACTCCCGAAACACCCGGTTCGCCAAATCCATAAAGGCCGCGGTATTTGTGTCAATCCAAATGGCATCACTATAAATTCTAATGTCACCAGAGATCGAAAAGCCGATTTGGAATATCCTCTCCTTTGATCCTCAAGCGGTAATAACCCGGTTCATGTCCAATCTTCGAGAACACGCCCATCCTTGGTGATTAAACAAAATGCGTCAGTGCAGGCAATGGGTATCGTTTCTTTAATGATCACTTATTCCATTTGCCTATAATTGATACGGCCTCATGAACCATCCTTCTTTTTCACAAACAACACGGTCGCCCGCGGAATACACCGATGCGATGAATCCACTTGTCCAACTGACTCGCATGGCGAGTCCATGATTCACGCGAATTCGGTGGGTAAATCTGTGCAATGGAAGAGAAATTGGTGCGTACGGGAATAACCTCAATAGCAAATTTGATCTCCCTCTACGGTGGCAACCCCGGTAAGTCAGGGGAAAACATCCTTGAACTCTCTCCCAACAACCCGCATCCTCTACTCACGCCTCTTCTACTCAAATCAACCACGTACCCCGAGACCAATCGCCGCTTTCAAGCCTTTCCAGTCTTGATACAAAACTCGAAGGCAAAATCTTTACATCCCTCAAACCGGATGGTCTCCCGAACCCACAAAAGTAATCTCCTTCCATTGGCAATCCAATAGCGGCATGATGTTTCCCCAACTTGATCGTACGAGGAATAAGGTCAAAATGAAGCTCAAATGGAAGTAAATCAGCCAGACAACAGCCCGACCACATACACTCAAAGGACAGTCTCCATATACAAATCTAACCACAAATGACACTCCACCTTAGGTGTCATGATCTCAAGTGGAACAGGCAAAGGCACACTTGTCACAGATAAGGCGGAAATAAAACTCGAGAGTAAAGAATGCGTAGCCCCGAGTCAAGCGATACCTGGCTGATAGCAATACGAAATAGTGTACTGTCGCCCCTTCTGGGGTATCTGTGCCTCACGATGAGTAGCAGTGAATCGGCCTCACGACCCTTGACTCCGCTTAGCTGCTACCCACGGCCTCCTCGAAGTCCTCCCGACTCCATGTCGATCCTCCATGGGCTGCTTTGAATGGAGCCACTTGCTGACTTCTGCGATAACCGCCTCGGCAATTTGACATTCTTTGAAAGTACTAGCACCTCCCTGCAGGAAGGCTGGAACCTCCTTAAATATCTGGCTGGCGGCATCGATAGCATAAGACCACCCTCTCCGGCAATCCTGGCACATGCATTGCCCGTCGGCGCGGTAGCAGCGGATGCAGGACCCCGGAGACTACTGCGGACCCCGCGGATCCTCGCGAGGCGCCCGTGCGAAGGAGTAGTAACATAACTCGAGGCGCCTTTGGCGAGACGAAGTGAGTCTACCGGGGCGACTGGCGGGAGTCCGTCCTCCTCTCTGAACTTCCCAAGCTAGAGCTACCGGAAAAGTCTGGTCGACTCCTCCTCGATCCGCTGCGCCTCACGGCTACGCCGCTCCATTTCCATCTTGAGGCTGCATTCCTTCACGACATGGAAACTATTGAAATCCATCGGTGAGATGCGGTGACGTATCTCCCGTCAGCCGTCCACGAATCTAATGATCCTCTTTGCTACCGGATAAACATCAAGTAGTCGGCGCTGAGATCAGCGGCTTGTCTCTCATCGCCTCCGCGACTTGAACCACGAGTCAGCGAAATCAGCTCTCCAAGGCCGTCATGTGTGGGTCTAGCGATAATTCTCCGGGAAGAGCTCGACAAATCGCTCCCAGAGACCATGAACCTCCCCTACCATGATCGAGGCAGCTCAGAGTTCTCCCGCGTCCTTTGGGCACCCTCGTAGAAGTCCTAAATAGCAAACTTCACTCTCATCACTTGCCCAATCCCATCGGCTCAAAATCGACTTCATATCCCGGATGAACTCAATGGCACGCTCTGGCGAACCCCTTGAGCCGGAGGATCCCTCTTGAAGCGATCAAGCAACTTGCTGCAGATTAAAGCCCCTTGTTGCTCGACCACAGGCATTCCACGCTCTCCTCTGAGCTCTGCACCGACCTCACCAGCGTACTCGGAAAATGCACCTCCGGGCCTGGCGTCCAGCTGGCTTTCGCCGACAACTATACCCACTGCAGTACCGGCCTCGCCAGCCTACCCGGGCACCTCTCGCTCTACCGCCCACGAACTCTAGGTATCTCAGCGGTTTACGCAACAAAAAAAAGACTGAGACTTTTACAAAAGAGACCACTAAAAGCGACTCAAGGAAAAATAAGTCGACAACGACTACATAGATACCGTGTCGGGAAACCTAAGCTCGATACCAAAATTTAGCGACGCCAATTCGGCCGCCTGAGTGAGAGTCATTAAAATCCGGAACACCAGGTACCAAACCGATGGGCGACTCGGTTTAAAAACTGGTCGTTTCATCCAAAAATGCTTGATCACCAATTAAGTTTCCCAAATCAAGCAGTTTTTAAAATTTATAATCTATCAAATTTGATATCAAAGCGACCCGACCCATAGAAATATACACAACATATCCCAAAATAAAGTAATGCAGAAACCCAAGGCTACTGAAGTAACTACGTACTCGAGAATACAAAATGACAAGCGCGACAAGGCTAAAGTTTCAAAAGGAAAATACAACAATCAAAGCAGTTGACAGCACATCAAAATCAGTACATGAGGATCCTGCGCCACCCGATGCTCACTGGCCACTGCCGGAACAAAACTCAAAACAACCTCTTGCAGCTCAGCTGCGCTGTCGACTGGCACAAATGAAATGCCTTGATACGAAAGGGTGTAAGCCCACGAGGCTTAGTGAAACTTAACACGAGGGGTGAACTTACATCTGGAGCAGGTCAATCAATAATATAGTCAAATGGGCCAAATACATATCCCGGGACTACCTAAAAGGTCATACTACTTGTAATTCCTTGGAAAAACTCGAGACATAATACATGAAGATATAATAGAAGGTCTCGACAAGCACCTGATTCGAGAAAGAAATCAATGGGCTTCGACAACGACTAAAACTCTAGTAAGCCAGACCTCCGATCTCTCGTATCACCGGTATACCATCCTGCAATGCGCATATACTCAATCCGTCTATGCGGGAATGGACTAATCAATGATCACCCCAGCATATACGCGGTATAAGGCCAAAACAGCAGCTTATACACAAAGTATAAGGCACGCGCACTTATACACAAAGTATAAAATACATCCTTTTCGTACACTCGTCTGAGGCACGCTCTTTATACACTAAGTATAAGGCACACCGCTCTTATCGCTAAGTATAAGGCACGCCGCTTATACACTAAGTATAAGGCACGCTCTTATACACTAAGTATAAGAGCACGTATAAATCGCGTATCCTCTGAGGAGAGGGAGTCACTTTTAACCCTAATCATCCCGACATAGGTCAAATCACGATGCAGAATGCGCCGAGTCATAGCTAACAACCATCACCTCTCAATAACCGTCTCTCTTTCTGCTCCCGAACAATATCCAAGCACCACGGCTAAACATCTCGCGGTCGGTGTCGAAACACAATGGCCGACAAGGCCATAGAAATATTAAAGTGCCGACAAGGCCACGAGCGTAAGTGCCGACAAGGCCGAAATCGAGAAATATAAGTTGGGAATTGACTGTACTTACCTCCAGCAATCTTGGCGCCACGAGAATATAATCACATAACAATTACATGTATATGTCATTCTCAAAATAATCATAACACCTGATAACATGTATATCGTTTCTCACAAAATCATATCATAATAACATGTATATCATTCTCGCGTAATCATATCACAGAACATGTTCACCTGATTTAAAGTAAATGCATTAAAGTAACACCCGTGAGATAAGTACTGCCCCTACCGCTAGCCTCTTTACCTAAAACCGCGAAAAGACAATCAAGGTAGCGCCGCTTTTCGATCAGCGCCTAAACTGACACCCGAGAAATTATAATCAAGAACTATTAATATACCGGCATTCTAGGAGATACATAGCAACTCTTAGGGGAACTATCTACAAGCAGTCTAACATGACGGATAAGCTATCGAATTATAATCCCGTAGACCTTGACAATCGATTCCCATTAGAAATTCCATCTTATCACTTTACTTAATTTACAAAATAAAACTTATAAGTCATTCCTAGTTAATCGGCGGTCTATAATTAACAATCTATACTCGAAATATCAATTATAACTTCGACTTGGAATTAACACTTTTAGAGCATAACTCCCTTTCAATAAATTTTAAATGCCAATTTAATATCACAATAACTATAATAAGGTCTGACATAACCTCACACACATTTTAAAGTGTAGAAAATATCAACCCAAAAAGTCAGCAAAACCTAAAAATTATTGATATAACATCCTCGATAAGGCCTCTAAATCATGAATTAATCCTTATATCGTCACAGAACCCATAACCAACTAAGATTCATCATAAAATTGAATTATGGAAAAGTCAATAAAATTGACCATGTCAAAACTCAGAAATATCTCAAAGACTTGAACTTTCATACGCCTTGAAGAGAGTGATGGGGAGAATGATATTCTCTGAGCCGTTTATGCGTAAATACTTAACTTCTTTGAGTCGTTTTTATTTATTTTATTTGTTTATTTTACCCATGAACTTTGCGTGCTATCTTGAATTAGGTTAATAAATAAATGTACAATGATGGAGGCAGAGATGTCATTTCATCATATCCTTTGGAAGTTTTCAAAATTTGAAGAATACAAGATTACACTTGAAAGTGTTGTAATAGGTTTGTTATTATTTTAGGATCATATCATATATCTCCTAAATGTGTATTATTTATTTTATTTTTCATGATGTGCATATTACTTGAGTATGTGCTATATGACATGTTAAATAATTAATCAAATAATATGAATCTCACCATAAAATTTAAGCAAACGTATCAAGCCAATTTTAAAGTTGTGCAACTTATCACGATCACGGGCGCCTTTGTGATGCCGAGGTGTACTAAGTATTGTGACAAATGTCTGATGGATCATGTTGAAGTATTTCCATTAACATTGTGGGCTTTAGGATGATCATTCCAAGTAATAAGTTAGTTTGGTGAATTCGTTTAACGGTGATTTCCACTAACTTTGTAGAACCGGTGATACGCTGTTAGAGTAGCATCTGTAGGCATGCTATTAATACAAAGAGTTATGTCGCGTTTACATAATTGGTTAGTTAACCTACTGCTATGTTGGCTTTTCAAAATGTATGCAGTGTTGCCGTTTGAAATTTCAATATAGTAGGTCTTGCATACTAATACATTTTGTGAGATTTTGAGTATTGGTATTACTTTACAATTTATTTTGTAAGTGTTTGACATGATAGATTGCTAAACTGTTGTCATTTACATACTTATTCTTGTAGAATTGAAATGACTGCCCTTAATCCACCTAGAAACTCGCTTCGGGCTGCACTTGAGAAGTGCAAGCTCAATAACTTGAACTTTGATGACTGGTCACCGAAACTTGAGAGATTGTTAGCGGGGAGAGAACAGAGTATGTGTTGAACATTAGGGTCCCATCCAGACCAAATGACGCTGCCACTAATAGGGAAAAGGGAAGCCTACAGAAAGCACAAAATTCGATGCTTTGTAGATGTCGATGTTCTTATGCTAGCCAATATGGAACCTGCGTTCCAAACTCAGTATGAGAAGGTGAAAGCATATGACATGTACCGGCAAGCAGTCTGAGTTATTCAAAGGAAGCTAGAAAGAGATATGACACTCTTTGTTGCTCTCATTAAAATGATAGGCTTGGTCGAACGACTCAACGTCTTGGGCTCCGGTGTTTCGAAAGAACTGGCTGTAGACCTTATCCTGAAATCTCTCCCAGAAAAGTTCTCTCAGTTTGTGATGAACTTCAATATGCATAAGTTTGAGCTATCTCTAAACGAACTGCATAAGATGATCACTAATGCTGAGACGAATCTGGGGAAGGTTAAAACTCCTACTCCTTCTGTTTTGGTGGTCCAAAACAAGAAGAAATTCAAGAAGAAGTTCAATGGTAAGGCTAAGGGTTCGAAGAAACCTAAGGTTACACCCAGGCTGGCAGGCGAGGGAAAGCAGCGAGAAAGGAGGACAAATTAATAGATTACTACGGGAACAAGGGTCCTTTGGAAGTCGGCACGCAGAAATTCTTGGAAGATAGGAAGAATGGTGTAATGACCACTCCGCCTATAGGTATATATATATATATGTTATTGAAGTTTGTATAACTTCTAAATTCTACTTAAATGGGTGCTTGTCATTTATTTGTAAGTTCATGTTGTCGTAATGTGTAGGAACTACAAGCAAGTAGAAATGACTCGAAAGAGAGAAGAGATGGATGAAGCGTAAAGGGAACGATCTTGAAGGTTAAATTTTGGAAGTAGGATCCATCAGTTTGAATTTTGCCTCCGGGCCGTGTGTTTAAATTTGAACAATGTTTACTACATACCTATTTTAGCAGGAATATTACTACATTTTGGTTTTGAATAATGAAGGGTTTTTCCTTCTATTTTCAAAGTGATCCCAATGCATTTAGGATCTTGATACAAGAAGGTGTAATATAAGTGTAATACATTTATCCAAGATATATACAGACTCTACAGACACTTGATCGAGAACATGACATTGATGAGCTCGTTGAGCCCTAGCAAACTAAAACCCGGCAATACATGGCGTTGCTGCGGGAATAGGTCATGTAAACGAGAACCACATCAAGAAACTTCACTTCGGTGAAATACTTGAAGGTTTCGATTATGGATCATACGATAAGTATGAGTCTTGTCTACTGAGCAAAATGACTAAATCACCCTTCATTGGATACAATGAAAGGACAAGTAATTTATTGGGGATCATACAAACCAATGTATGTGGGCCAATGAACATATCTGCAAGAGATGGTTATAGTTACTTCGTTACATTTGCTGATGATTACAGTAAATGTGGTTATATGTATATAATAAAACATAAACTTGAAATCCTTTGAGAAATCTAGGGAATTTCATAATGAAGTAGAGAACCAATTGAATAAGACTATAAAGATTCTTGATGCGGTAGAAAGAATATTTAAGTCGAGGGTTCAATACTACCGTCTTAAAGAGTGTGAAATGCTTTGTTTCACAACTCACTCCTACTTGATACCCGCAACATTCTGGCATGTTTGAAAGGCTCGAACCTTGCTCGACATAAATTGATATAGGATGACTGTCAAATGCGATTAATTATGGAAATATACATTCTAATGGCATCTGCTAGCAATGTCCAACTATATCAACATATGAAATACCTCATGAATTGTGATTTGGAAGTTTCAAATTGGGTTTACTGAGATTTGGGGCTATGGAGCTTATGTTCAAGAAATTGACAAAAGATAAATTAGTCTTAGAAATACGATAAATGCTACTTTAATTGCTATGCGAATGAAGCATTTACTTCGTGAAACCACCAGTAAATCTTTCGTTGTAAGGTCAAAGAATATTCCTTGCAAAGGAATGTCTGTCCAGAAGGACTAGGAGTGAAGGTGTTCACCTTGAGGAAACTCAAGATGATGAAACAGCCCCAATGTCCTTTGGTGTAGAGGCATTGACAGCGCCACAAAATTAGAATCTTAACACATAGGAGACCCAATTCTTGATTCGTGAAGTTGTGGAAAATCCAACCCTTAGGAGGAGATTAAGCGGAATCGTCAAGAACCAGACCATTGGTATGATGAATCATTTTGAAAAAAAGCGAAAGTCGACCTCTTACGAGGTAATGAGTAGCAAAGATGTTGATGAATGGTGAATAGCATTGAAGTAAAATGGTTGATGTTGACAAGGTTTGGTCCTTGTTAGATTTGCCTGATGGGGTTCGCCCTATTGAGTGCAAATGGGTATTCAAGAAAAAACATGATGAAGAGCGAAGCGTTCATGTTTAAAGGCTGGAGGCACTTCGTGGCAAAAGGTTCGAAAGCGAGTTCATGACGCGAGCTATGATGAAACTGGATTCACCGATGACTATGCTTAAGTCATTCGGATAAATCGTAGCCATTGCGGCATTCCATGACTAATGAAGGCGTGGCAAATTGATGCCAAAGCCATTTTCTTGAGCGAAATCACGAGGAAAGCATTACAGAATGCAATCTCCAGGCTTCACATTGCCACAAGGGGAACGATGGATGTTCGCCCCATTGAGTGCAAATGGGCTGTCGGCGGTGTACACGACACGATGTGTCGTATGTACCAATTGCTACCAGCGATACCAAGCTAATCCGGGGGCTTTTCTTTGGATTGCGATGAAGAGTATGTGGTATCACGAAAAGAACTTAAGATGTATTTTTGTATGGTAGAGATGAATAGTTGGGTGTAGACCGGGTACACAGTTAAGCCCCATGATATGGTGGAGCAGTGTCTTGAGTAGTTCCAAGCAATAGAGGCTAATACAACCTACCCCTTTACCAAACCAATGCCTCAGGCAAAGCATATTGAATATGCAGCGAACATTGGTCTTAGACAAATGTCGCAGTGGCGTTAGGTTCAGTGGGAGTTAGTATATCTGTCTTGTTATGTGAACAATAATTGAATATTACGGCTTCTTATATATCAATTTGTTTGTTCACTATGTCTATGTGTTTATATGTCTTAATTTACATATAACTTTCATTTTCTCCTTCTTTGTGAAAAATGAAGTCGTCCTAGGCTACCATCGATTTCTAGAGAGCCTTTTGAGTATTTACAAGAGAACCTCTTCCAAAGTCTAGAACTATAAAGGTAGCCACTTACTTCAGTCGAGATGCTAGCAGTGGACGACAAGCATTTGATGACCAACATAGTGATTGATGATCAATTTTCTTGGATCAAAAGAGCTTGCAAGCTTGATCAATCTTATAGGCTGCTCGGTTTGCATGGCGAGGAGATGGATTGACCGTTGCAAAATAACAAAAGATATATATATATATACGTGTCTGTGTTGCTTAGAAGCTGATAAGTTCAATTCTTGAACACAACGTATATAACTGCTTATGTTATATGAGTTGTTTTGACTATGTCGACGTCACGCCTTAAGCGGGGATTATAACGGCATATGTTAGGTGACAGGTAAGTATAACGG
Source organism: Lithospermum erythrorhizon (assembly GCA_019722365.1). Taxonomy (NCBI): domain Eukaryota; kingdom Viridiplantae; phylum Streptophyta; class Magnoliopsida; order Boraginales; family Boraginaceae; genus Lithospermum; species Lithospermum erythrorhizon. The sequence continues at coordinate 34,114 of JADFUC010001891.1, read as the reverse complement.
TAGGTGTTGATATAGTATGAGGATTTATCCATCCTTGATATACAAAATTAGATTCGGGCCCCACTCAATGAGTTTGGGACTGATTGGTTTATTGGCCATAGTACATGATTCGAGTTCGGCTCGAGTAAAGAAAATTAAGGTAGGTGTTTATGACCTGGCTTACTTATAGTTAGCCTATATTTAGAGATCATGTGATAAAATAATTGTAAAATGGCCAGCTCGAGAGCAAGTGGGAGTGTTGGAAATCAGAGTATTTTGATTTCTATAATTATGCCCGTTGCGACAATTGTTGTAATAATTCATTTACTAGTTTTAGTTAAAATAAATTACTCAAACTAAGTATTCAATAAATAGTAATTGTAAATTACTAAAATGGAAATCACGATGTCTCGAGGTTATGCCAAATTACTGAATCCACATTACATAATCGATATAATAATTATAATGGTAAATTATATTATTATCATTAATATTATACGAGCCTAGAAGGTCCACACACATATAATGACGTTGAGTTATATTCATGTATGGAATTAAATCGAGATTGTTAAATTGGAGTTGATTAAAACCGAGATACCAATCGAGAGTTTGCATTGATAATGTAAAATAAAAATTGGACAAAATCCGAATCAGGTAACATGTTATTTCAATTGGCCGGTTTAACGAGGAAGCTTATTAGTAACTTGTTGATTGCTTACTCGTTTAGTAATAAGTTAGTCCAACGACTTAACGGAGTTAGCTATTTATCAAGCAATTAAACTATTCGGCGAGAAATGAGAGGGACTATATAAGGGAAAAATGAAATGAAAAAATCTAAGCATTTTATTTCTTTTACTCCCTCCCTCTCATTTAAATTTTCTCCTACTTTGAGTTTTTTGAGTCAAAGTTTTGGCTCAAATTCTTGTCCAAATACTCGTAGATTCTAGCATATACAATCTAAAGAGATTCAACCGCTCTTCGTGTGGACTAGCTGGAGGCATTTCACTTGAGGTGCTAAAAGGATTACAGATTCGTGAGGAATAAAGTCGATAATATCAAACTCACGTTTTTGAAGTACTGCATTATTCATCGTGTATGAATTTATATTATATACATTTTATCATTCGTTATTATACATTTATTCGATCTAGGTCGCATTTGTTCATATTTTATTATGATTAGTTGCATAATTTTCAACATCGTGTTCTTGAATTAGAAATCGGCCACTTGATGGGAACAATATGAACATCTTTGGGAATCCGCCTCACGATTAATTACACTGTCATTGACTTTTCGGCTTGGCCTTGGACCTCTTCTGAACATCTCTGCCATATCCTCCTACTTTGATTCATCGGCATCATCAACCACAGACTTGTCCCTTGCGGGACTCTTGGGCTTAGAAATCACCGCCCTTTTCTTTTCTTGGGAACGGATCCCCAAACGTCGTCTTAGGCCTCTTAACCTTTATGCTCCTTTCTTGGAAGCCTTCTTCTTCTCGACCTACCTCCAATTCCTCCACATCAACAACTTTTCAGCTCCTCGGCCGCCTTTACATCCATCCCCTACAGTCACGGCTTTCTTCTCAAGATAGCAACATTAGCAGCAATTCCTCACCGTACTCTTATTAGTGATACTAGGAAACCACATTTTACATACGTCATCACGATTGTCCACATTGACAATTGGATTAGGCGGATGAATCCCCTTTAACATACTAACAGGGACACCCTGTTTGCTTTCGAAACTCCTTTTTATCCTACCCCTCTAACACCGCCCAAGATTGACACCGCGTTGCTTCCTGACATATTCGAGAACGCGTTCTTCATCGCGGCATCCTCCTCCTCATCGGGGCCCAGTTTAACATCCATTCCCATCAATATCTACTCTACTTACAGGTATATCAGTCTTATCACTTTACCCTCAACAGATACAATTAGAGTATTGATACTTCCTACTCTTTCGAAGAGGCCAAAAGCTAGGATTTTGAATCTTACCGGTGTTAGCTTGATTGGAGGGACACGTTAATGCTTTAGCCTCTGCGCTCCACGCTCTTCTCGACAGATTTGATCTCCTAGCCCTCGGTTTGTGGTTCATCATAGGCTGTCGTCTTTCATTTAAGGCAACCAAAATGGCGATTTCTTTCTTTGGAGTCTTTTAAATCTCTCGGTGGAATTACTTGAAAAAAGAGCAGGTTCTCTTTCTTCCATTTACACCAACAAGTTTTGGCTCGTGGGGCCTCGATCAAATTAGCTTTCTTGCTTGAACAAAGTAAGCGCCCAATGTGATTTCGCGTTGTTATATGAGAGTGTTAATGATAAAATGATTATGTTTTGGTGAAAATTTGAAGTTACTTTCTTAGGAGTAAATTTTGGGTCTTGAAGAGGTTGTATGTTTAACTACAAATGTGATTTGTCTAAGGATTGAGGAGAATATGGTGGTGAGAGAAAAGCTGTTTTTCCACTTTATTCACGTAAGAGCTGCATTACCTTGCTCATGAGAACGCCATTTTCCAAAAAGTAACCGTTGAACGTGACGGTCAGTTATTATAACACTTGAAAGCTCTTACGATAGTGTTATAACAATTTGACAATTGCTATTTATCAATTACACACAAACTAAAGCGGTCGTAGGTATTCAAATTAATTCGCATCCGTCCACTTTGGTGAAGATATATCGGCCATTTGTTTGTTAGTACTTTCGCATCTTCCAAGTTAATCACACTGCTTCATCGATTCTCGAATAAAATGATGCCTTATATCGATGTGTTTTGGTTTTTACTATGTTTCACTAGATTTTGGAAATACTTATATGGCACTTTATGTTGTCCATGATGAGAGTCATAACACTTTGTTGACACCCATTACTCCTCGGCGTTGTTTCGTCCCAGAAAGTAATTAAGTGCGGCTACCAACATGATATATTTAGCTTATTGATGATGAGACACTAATTTTATTTCTTGCTAAACCATGAAACAGTTATTTTTCCAAAAAAGCCTCGAGGAGGGTACTCTTCACATCACTATTATTTACCGTGTCTAGTCATCCTTGATAACCGATAAGAGAGTTGTTAGTATCAAAAGTATATAGTAAACCATGATTAAAAGTACCTTAAATGTACTTAAGGATCCTTTTGCCAAATTTAAAAGACTATTTAGGATGACTTTGGTATCTTACCTGAGCTCAAGGAATGAACTATGCGATCTGCTTTGCGGGTTAAGTATAGTAAGCTCCCGATCATCTTCTATAGATGCGATATCCACAAACTTCCCATCTTTCATCCTTGGTTGCAACCATGAGTTACAAATGGTGTTCATAACTTTTTAGACTTGGCAATCTCGATCAAACTTCTTCACCGTGTTTCTTAGCATATTTGGGCGAGATGAATATGTTATGCTTCCTTGCTTATTTATGCGGAATTCGACAAGTATTTGAGTTCACCATAGAACTCGTCTCAAACTACGCTTCCATCACATTGAACAAATTTTTGCAGTTGGTTTGACACGCCACCAAACACTATATCATCAACATAAATTTGACGACCGTCGGCCGACCTACTTTTCTTTCTTGATGAATAGTGTTGTCAGCGCCTCTTTTGATACCCATTCTTGAGAGAAAGATTGTCAACCTTTCATACGAGCTCTTGAAATTGTTTTAGGCCATCTGAGAACCTTTTTGAGTGCAGCATACATATAGTCGTCTGCGTCAATGAATTCCTTGGTGAAATTTCATCGCTTAACTTGAATAATGTCATTCAAGAAGGCACTCTTGACATGTCTGAGTTTAAACTTCAATAAATAGGCTAGAGCTAGAGCAATCATTGGCTTCAAGTCTTCTGAGAACAAAAAGTCTCATCAAAATCAACTTTCTCGATTTGAGTATTATTCCATAGGCGATAATCCCAGCTTTATTCTAGTGACATTCCCAAACTCATCAGATTTGTTCTTGAATATCCACTTTGTTCCAATCACATTGTAGTTATTACATTGGGAATTTTGTTCAAATTAACAAAATTCATTTTTTGTTTAACAAACTCGAAACTCAAATAAGCTTACAAAAGAGAAGCATATGTTAAAAATATAATTTTTGGAGTGGTAACATACACAAATTTGAAAGGAAAAAAAAACCATAATTTCCTTCACCACTACCGAGATTAGCTAGAGATTTTAGGACTAACTTACATTATTTGAAGTCTTTAGGTTTTTTGTGGTTAAAAGCATGAAAATTTTAGAGAGATAAAGTGGTATATGGGAGAGGAGGTTTTAGTGAGATAAGTTGAATTTGTGTAGTGAAAGATATTTTGGCTGAAATGGGCGCTAGTTTGGAGATATGGGGGCAAGAGGGTTAAATTAGTCATTTGACATGCTAAAGTGTGATATTTTGTTAATAAAAGATTGTGTGTTTAGGCAAATACCGTGGGTTGATCGTGGTACTTTGTCAAATTTCTCGATTGATGTATACGCTTTATATTTGTTAGAAGAGAGAATGTCGCATTACCATGTCATGGCGGTGTTTTTGCAAGTTAAAAAAAGAATTATCTTGGGATAAAGTATACAATCAAGGGCTCCAATATACACGCACCAAAGCGGTAAAAATGTAAGGTGAGGTTGCTGTTTACCGCTTTTGTAGACAAAGAACACGGCTCATTGCTATGAATAACAAGTGAATTCTTTCCGTGCTAAGACAACAAGCGAATTCACTCTATGCTTGTAAGACAACAAGCAAATTCATTGTGTGTTTGTTTTATTATAAACAAAACAAAAACAAGCTACTTATTTTCAGGTTTATAAGCAACTAAACATCAACATAATTCGCTTGTTAGCTAACAAGTGAATTCTTTCCATGCTTCTAAGACAACAAGCGAATTCATTGAATGTTAGTTTAATTATAAACAAAACAAAAACAAGCTACTTGTTTTCAGCTTTATAAGCAACTAAACCTCAACATTCATTCTTATATTAATTAGCTAAGAAGCGTATTTATTAAGCTTGTTTATTTTCCTTATAAACACACATTCATTCTTATATACTTAAAAAGAAAATGCAAAAGAATGAATTAAATAATTAATTACATAAAAATAAATTAAATAATTAATTATATAAGTATGAATTAAATAATTAATCACATAAGAATGAATTAAATAATTAATTAAAAATGATGAAAATGCATTAAAACGCGTTGCTCCGGCATAAACGATATCTCTGGCGTGGCGTGTGGTTCTCTGCCGGTAGTAATGCGTTGAATAAGTTGATTCTATCTCTATATTGAATTTCTAAACCTTGAGCTGAAGCATCTCGTCCATTTTTCCAATACAATGCTATCGGAGGGATAGGATGATCAATGTTGATCATGTGTAGCTACAGTTAAAATTTGATAAATTAGTATACAATATGTAAACAAAGTGATTCATAATTTGAGAAAGATTGGATCTTATCAATATAAAATGATTTCCTCTATCAGCGTTCCACAAAACGAGAGTGCTGCGGTGGCGGTCCCTTTGATCCAAGATAAAATTTGGAAGATAGGTTGTTCTACTTGATATAGGTAATGCCTCAAATACGACATTGTATGTAGTATACGACATGTCACATTTGGGCGATATCGTGATTATCTACGGGGAGGCCCAGGGCCGAGGGTAAATATTAGGAAGCAGGTCGTCCAAGTGAATGAACCCCTAAGATGCGCTATAGTATTAAAGTTTTGGTCATAGAAAGAAGTATTAAGAAGATAGTTCTAACTTTTAGACCATTTGCTCGGCATTCCACTAAATCGCCAATACCCTTGCTCTAAAGCCCCTTGATTACGTCTCACGGCAGCATGCCCTTAAGTGTAAGACTGAGTTAACGAGATGATAATTTAAGTAAGAGGAAAGGTTGCTCACGGTAATACTAACTTCCAAGCGGTGTTAAGGTAAAAAACTTATCGAGCCCCATTGAAGAGATGTTGAGTTAATATTCTTTGAAAATGAGATGGGAGGGAAAGGAAAAATGACTGTGAGTGATGAAGAACTACGAGGGAAGAATGGAACTTGATATGACCCTGAGGTAAGTTTTTGATATGTTAAATTAATGAAGTATGGGATTGGGTGGATACTATAATATAGCCAAGTGAGCGAGGAATTAGAAGTTCATAAAAATTGCTATCACAGGAAGAAGGAGGACTAAAGGAAGGTAGGAAGTTAGCGCCGTTAATGTCTAACAATTTTTGGTAGAAGCACGTTAACGATACTTGCTGGTATGAAAGTTCAGAATGAAGTGTGATGTCAAGAGGAATATGGTAGATTGAAATTTTCAACTAGACTAGAAACTGAGACATTGGGAGTGAGATTATGCAAAAAGGGGATATTGATAGCTATTGGAGCTAGTAATAAGTTAATTACGATAAAGGGTTATCAATTGGTGTAGAATGATCGGTTAACATTGTAGCATGGAGGATATATACATGCATGTTGTTGGAATTGTCACGTGGGAAATCGGATGTTGATAAATCATGGTAAGACTGGAAATATGTGATGTTAACAGTGAGCCTAGGGTATATATGCCAGGGTGAAATTGAGATAATGATAACTTTATGAGATGTTATGGCATGACATGGTGTTGATATAAATGAAATGACAGGTGCAAAGGGAAAGACACAATGTTGATCTATACGATGATGAAATCATGATGGTATGAGAATGGTAAATGAACGTATATGAAGTGTATGGTGATAATGTATTGATGAGTGGCGATGTGATGTTATATGCATGCACAGGTAGACTAATATGTCTTGAAGTTTGTTAGGAAGGTCGATATGACTATACTATGAAGTGGTGTTTAAAGGATATGTGTGGGAGTATTAGGAATGATAGGGGTATTGGTGATGTGTTACACATTAGTTGTAGGCTGGAAAACCTTGAATTGTATTTATACATCACGGATGCCAAGATAATCGTGATAAATAATTTGATGATTGGGATTTTGATAAGAAGAATTTACTTGTACATTAATGAATCTGATAGTCAATAACGAGGTGATATGATGGCCTGCCAGATTATGAGTGTCGGTGATATCGGTGATATTGGTATTGATTTTGAGTGGTATTATTGATGGATTTGATTTATCATATTAATAACATGATAAAATATAATTTGTGGGTGTTGGTGTAATATGGGATATGAAATCACGTATTATATCGTGGTAGAGTATTAGTATGATTATGATATGATTAGATTGGGTAATATCCGATTTGCGATCGTAATATTCAAAGATGCGTTGCGAATGTATTCTGAGGCGTTACGATCTACGAAGTCGTGACTATGTTGGAAAATGTGATTGGTGACAAGATGTCATGATATTGATAATAAGAGCATATTGAAAGCGAGTTGGGGCGATAGAAAATGGGTCTAAAGTAAATTCGAGGGGCGAAATTTTATAAGGTGGGTAGAATGGGAAATAACCCGTTCTACGATATTATGTTGATATTATATAAGTTTCTCGGTGGAGTATTTTTGGGGTGAAATTAAAAATTTGAAGTTGGTAGTGGAGAATTCAACAAATCGATTCGGTTGGTGGTGTATTTCGGTTTGTGGTGGGACCCGGAGATAGTATAAATAATTTTGGAGATAATATCGATATATCGAGATGAGTATGAGATGAGTAGTAATATGCCTCGGGGAATACTTGCAATGGAAATCGGTTTTGTTGAATTTAAGTGCGGAAGGTGTAAAATTAACGAAACCAAAGCGGAACTTAAATTTCTTCCCCTAAATATCCACTTTCTACACACTATCTCCATCCTCATCCAAAACCTTTTATTTCCCTCCATGGCCGAAATGCTCTCCATTTCCCCACACCCAAATTTTTTTCCATTTCTCTCAAACCGATTGTCGGCAAATTCAAGAACAAGTTGTGGATTTTCTTCTCCTCATCATCCTCATCATATCTAGGTAAGAAAGATCAAATCTTTTGAGATATTTCTTGAGTTTTGAAGAGTTGACTTTTATGGATTTTTGTTGACTTTTAGATCTTGAATTTATTATGGCATAGAAATGTTATCTGAGTATCGTATAGGGGATTAGCGGTGATTTTGAGTGATTATTGGGGTTAGAAAGTGGTGTAAGTTGAGGGTTGACTTTTATTGACTTTTCTTAAATTAACTTTAAATTGTAATATGAGGTTAGAGGACTTTAATATAGTTGTTTTGGGTATAGAATTATTGGTTTGGATATGGATAGGTAGAGATTGGGTTGAGAAAGTTTGGGGAAAGTTAAATTTATAGCATTTAGCGTTTGAATTGGAGTTGAATTTAATGGATTAATTAGTTGTCAATTGATTGTTGGATTGATTAGAATATTGCTTAAAGTGTTATTGTTGGGGTAATGGCGATGACCGAATATTGAGATTTTTCTGAAGTTGGCGATTAGAATGTAGTTATGTTCTTGATATTAAAAGTGTATACAAATCTTGGGGATAGGATGATTGCTAGGGTTGTAAATTTGAATCGTGTTGAGGCGTGGTATAACACTCGGGGTTTATATAGATGCTAAGAGGGTTATTCTACAAAATGTGTTATAATGTATAATTTGTGAATAGGGAGTTGAGCTTTGGATCGCTTGCGAGGGGTACTAGAAGTCATTATTACGCTTTTTGGGCTCGAGGTGAGTAAAATCTCACGATGGGGACCTTTCATATATATTATGTTGTATATATTAAATTGTGATATCTTGGGATTATTACATTATGTGTATTGTGTGATTATGATTGATACTATGTGTAAACTTTGATTTATGATTCATATGATGAAATAATTGAGATTTTTAGATTTTATTCCTTGAGATAATTGAGATTATGATTCATATAATGAGATATTAGTGATTATGATTTATATCATGGGATAGTTGTGAATATGATTCATGTTATGAGATTTTTATTATTGGTTGTGTGATGTGTGGTACGTGTCTTTGATGTGTTTGATTGCTTTGTGTGTTACTTGCGGAGCGGTGGTGACCCCGACCGGGAGGTTTGGTGTGGTGTGCATATTGTGTGGGTTGCCTCGTGGATTCGGGAGGTTTGGTGTGATATGCACATTGAGGGGTGTAGCCTCGGTCGGGAGGATGGAGGTGGAGGCCTCATCTGATTATGTGGAGATGGTTCTATTATGTGTATTATTTGGAGGTGGATTCCTCGTGTGTGTATTATTTGGAGGTGGATTCTTTCGTGTGTGTATTATTTGGAGGTGGATTATTGTTGATGCTTTGTGTCTTTGGCTTGTTTCCTTGAATGAATGAGTTATTTATGATTATAAGCTCATGTGTATAGTATTATGTAACATCGTATAGAGGATTCTATGTGAGTTGTGGTATTTATTCATTGTGCTTTGGTTGATGTATAAGCATATGTTATTTTATATAAGTATGAATATGTATGTATATGTGGGGATCAAGTACGTAGTATTTGTATTCACTCGGCTTAATAGGCGACTCCGCACCCTACATGGAAATTCGTTACGAGTTGTTTGTAAGCGAAACTAGCTAATTACCACTTGTTAGCTTACAAAGTAACAAATTATCTATATGTTACTTAACAACTAAGCTCTAACATCATTTGTTTGCATGTGTAAATTTGATTAAATATAATAAAGTATGTGCTCAAAATTTGATTATAATAAAATAATATTATGATTAATTAAAAAATATTTTAATAAACTATGAGTCTCATCTATATAAAAAAATATATGAGTCTCATCGATATAAAAAAATATTTTATCCCTTAATAATTATTTTTTGTTTTCATAATTAATTAAAGTATTTTTTGATAAAGTACCTTTTTGGGGGTATATTAGTAATATTAATCAAGCTCTTAATAAAATACTTTTAACCTCCATGATCAAGTAAATTGAGACGGAGAGAGTATTTATCATGTTAAATAGACTACTTGTATAAACTATACTTATCATGTCCACATTCGGGCAATGTCCCTTTGACCCTGAAATTTAATCACATGTCATTGAATTATATTTATCATGTTAAATAGATTACTTGTATAAAATGAAGTTTTATATTGAATAAAATATATGTTGGTTGTATAATGGCGAGTGGAAATGCAGGTGGAAGCTTGACGGCGAGGATATTACGGTTGTAAGGGATGATCCATGTAGTTTTGCAATAATCAATCAATCCATGCCCACCTCGGAATTCAAGAAAGCGTTTTTCGAAGCATGTGCAACGACAATGTGTGACTACAAGTTCGAAACCAGGAATGATCCACTACCAGAGATCAGGCTGTTAGGCACATTAAATCGTAGCTAGGATTCGACTAGAAGCGAGACATCAAAACCACTCTTGTCGAATTGTGGGCGTAGTCCCAGTAAATTTCACAATGTAAAATAAGTATTTGTACTGATTCAATATCAATAAGTAACTTAATGTTTGTAAGCAAAGTAGCGAACTCCTTCAATGTTTGTAAGGAAAGTAGCAAACAACTTTTGTGTTTGTTCTGTAATAAGCCATTTATCGTTTGTTAATTTGTTAACTAACTTTTTATTTTCGTGTTTGTTATTCTACTAACATGGGGAGAATTCGTTTGTTTCTTATCTAATATGGGGAGAGTTTGCTTATTTCTTTTCTAACATGGAGAGATTTCGTTGGCGGTATTTTAGTAATTTCTCCCCTTCATTTTACTGTTTTGGTGTGTATAACTAGTGTTGGTTTCGATCCGGTTCGGACCGATTTTTAATGATCGGGCTGGACTTTTACGGTTTGGTCCATACGGAACCCGGACCCGAAATCGATTATCGGGCCAAAGGTGGTTGAATTTGCGGAACGGTCAAACCGGTCAGTTACCCGGTTCATCGAACGGACGGTTCGATATTGAAACAAAACTATTATCCAGCTTGATGAGTCGTATCGAAACCGAAATTTGAGCATGAAACGAAACTGGAAAATTCTGATAAATCAAAATTCACCATTAGATCCATTCCACTCCATAGTCCGACTATTTACATAAGAAAAAAACTAAAAATACAAACATATTTACATGAATTGAAAAAATAAAAATCAAAAAAATGAAAGTAAACTAATTAAAACATATTTAACGATTAAATACAAAAAAATAATTAAACCTAATAAAAAAAAATGAAAATACAAAAAAATAACAATTCGAGGAAATAATAAGTTATGCTTACCAAATCAAATAACCATTAGTAACCTAACACGCGAAATCAAACACATTTACATGAATTAAACTAATAATTAAAGCAAGAATCAAACATATTTTCGATTTTAAAAATTAAAAGGAAATTGCTTATTCTGTGAGATAATAAGGGATAATTGGATGAACCAAGGAAGAGGTGGGGGAGGGCGTAAAGTGAGAAAGCGAGAATAGTGAAGTGAAATGAGTGGGGAGGGTTGGCCTGAATTCTTTAAAGAATAGATTATCAATATATATATATATATATATATATATATATATATATATATATATTAAATTCTACCGGATTCGGTTTGAATATCGATGGGATCATTTGAGTCCCAGTTGAAAGTTGAATCCGGATGAATGCGTCAGATTTTAGAATAGATTTTCGGGCCGTTGACGGGCAGTTTCATATTATAGGTCCACCAACATCACTATCACTATGTATAACAGCTCGGAATCAAAATTCTTCTTACCACCATCTATTCTTACAGTATCTAAGGTCAGTCAACATAAACAAGCAAAAAACATTGGGTGGTTGCTGGAACTTTATGCTGCTAAAAGAGACCCATCTTTTATCTGAATAGCCTAATTTCTTAAATTTTATGAAAATGATGCCTATTTCTTATTTTATTAACATTCCAACTAGTGTAGTACATACATATATAGCAATATAATTTGAAATATTCTACTACCTCCATTCCAATCAATTTTTATGATTTGATGACCTAGTAATTAAAAATACTATTTTGAACATAAATTAATCTCATTTAAATATTTTTTTATCAACATGGACCATGGTATTATATAAGTCTATAGCTTTTATTATCTAAATTTATTAATTTTTATATAAATAGAAAGTTAAAGAAATGAATTCTTGCACAAAAATTTGTTGATTTTCTTTGAATAAAACTTCCAAATTAAATTGGAACGTAGGAAATATTTGTGTAATCTTATGAGTTCTATTTAACAGTGTTCTTAAAATTTAAAGAAATGATATAATATTCATTCACACCAAGTCAACACATTCAAATAAAATGGAGGAAGTATCAACTTCAACAGTTGCACCACTATCTATATAGTCACCATCTTCTTAATTTGTTGAAATATTACTTTAAAGAATACCCACCTTTTTGTATGTGTCTCCATACTCGCGATGGTAAAATTAAGCCTCACAATTTGGGCTCTATTTTGTGTACTGAATCTCTTTTATACTCCCAGCATTTCTTGCCCTCATTATCAATTAGAAGCTCTCGTTGAATTTCAATCTTTATTGTACAACCATTCTGAAACATCCCAAAGAAACAACTACAAGGACCAATTCTGGAACTCTAGCATTAGTTGCTGCAAATGGGAAGGTGTCACATGTAGCGCCCGCGGAGCCGTGACTGAGCTCATTCTCGGCTCGGCTCTCATTGATGGTACTTCCCAGGCTCAAATAGTCATCAATGCTGAAGCCCTCAATCCGCTTTTTCGTGTAACTTCTCTCATAGTTCTTGATTTTTCCGGATGTGGAATCCGGGGGAAAATATCAGGGCCTGGATTTGCAAATCTAAGCAGACTTACTACACTAGAACTCGGCAAAAACAAGTTTGAAGGTTTCATTCCAGGAGAAATATTCTCTAATTTGAAGAACCTTCAACATCTTTCCATGTCAGAAAATCTTCTCCAGGGAAAAATTCCTGAGGAAATAGGGAATCTCACTCAACTTCAGAGTTTGTCGCTTAGCGAAAACAGTCTTGCAGGTGAGGTTCCAAGATCCATTTTCAACCTGAAAAGGTTGGAATTCCTCAACCTGCAAAAGAATTCATTACATGGTGAGATTCCAAGTGAAATAGGGAATCTGACAAATATGATTGGAATTATCTTAAACGATAACAATCTCAGGGGAAAATTACCCTCATTGTGGCAGAAGATGGAGAGTTTGACTACTCTTCAGCTTCGTAACAATGATCTCTATGGTGACATACCAACAGGGTTGTTTCATTTGCCAGAGATGAGATACCTGCTGCTGGGAGGGAACAAGCTTTCCTGGAATAACAGTGATGAGGCTTTTTCCCCGACGAGTAGCCTAATGGTCTTGTCTCTGGCATCTTGTAACCTATCAGGTCCATTTCCGAATTGGCTCTCGAATCAAACAGGGCTCACACGTTTGGACTTGAGCGACAATCATCTGGAGGGAGTACTGCCACCCTGGTTAGCTCAGTTAGGTGTTGGGAATTTGATTTTAGCCAATAACCGTCTAACTGGTTCTCTCAAGGATGCTGATCTACTATTCCAGGAAGGTTTATATTTACTAGACCTGTCGAAGAATAACTTCCATGGCGAGTTGCCTGCAAGCATCGGTGAAGCAAGAAACATATCAATATTACTACTTTCCGGTAATAAGTTCTCAGGGTCACTACCAAAATCATTTTCCAGACTTGATCAACTACAACTGCTAGATTTGTCTGATAACAACCTCGCTGGGGGTAATGATAAGTTTCCAGTTTTTTGCCCATCTCTTCAATGGATTGATATATCCTTAAATAATTTCTCCGGAGAGCTACCAATATTTTCATTTCCGCCAACTACCAGAGTTCTGTCATTGGGTCAGAATAATTTCCAAGGCAGATTGCCAATAAACTTGGCAACCAAATTGCTTCAACTTCAACAACTTGATCTCCATGACAACAATCTTACAGGTGAGTAGCTACAAAGGAAAGGGGACGGGCTAATCAAGATTGTCCCGTCCCATAAATTCTGCAACCTTCTATGAAAATTTACTACTAGTATATAAGCTAAATGCAAAACAATGTTCGTGTTATAATTCTTTATCATTATGATGTGGTCCTTGTCACCAAATCCTCCCTTCATTGTTGCAGGTGAAATTCCAGCCTCAATTTCTAACCTATCTCTCCTTCAAGTCCTCAACTTGAGAAACAACAAACTCGAAGGCTCGATACCTGAACAGCTGTCCACCATTCCAAATCTACGGATTCTAGATCTCTCAAATAACCACCTGAAAGGCGTAGTTTCTTCAAGCCTTGGGAGTCTTAGTGGCATGACCTCAACAGTAGATAATTTACAACGACAAGGCAGTGTCATTGGCCTGACTATCGATTTCTTAGATGTCAATATAGATTGTGAGTGTCAGGACGTCTTAGTTAACTGGAAGAAATCAAAGCAAACCTTATCTAATAGACAGATAGACTTGTACTCGATATTAGACCTATCCAACAACCAATTATCAGGTCAGCTGCCCCCTTCACTAGGTCATCTGAAGGGCCTGAAGTTACTTAATCTTTCATTCAATTCAATCTCAGGTCAAATTCCAAGCTCATTAGGTGACCTGAAAACTTTGGAGATATTAGATTTTTCACATAACAGGTTCTCCCAGGCTTTCTGTTCTTAACTGGTTAGACGTGAGCAACAACCAACTCACTGGTCCAATTCCAGAAAGTGCGCAGATGGATAGGATAAACGATCCAATTTTCTACGCGAACAATAGTGGTTTGTGCGGTGCGCAAATCCAAAAACCATGCAACATTAGGAATGAAGGAGCGCCACCACCACTACAATTTGAGGAGGATGATGACCAAGAACTAGTAAGCTCTGAAATTTATGATTGGATTCTCTATTGATTCTTTTGTGTCACGCTTTGCGTTGCGTTCATCATGGGATTTTTCAAAGAATTCACCACAAGAGTCAATCATCGACGCAACTGGTCTAGTGTGAGGCAGACCTGGTTCCAGGAATACACATGACAACTACAAGTATCAAGTGTTCCAGGAATGAAATAATAAATCCCATTTGTGGCTCTGTTTTCCTGAAAAAAATTTAGGAATCAGTTTTTTTTTTTCAATTTAATGTTTTTAGTAAATACATTTATTTTAACTAATAGAAATCAGTTTACCAGAAAGTAAAGGCTGGAGTCTGTGCTTAGTTGAGTTTTTCTCTAAATAACTAATACGAATCGCATGCATTGCACGTGATAGTTAATGTTAAGTGATTTAGATGTTAATTAGAACCAATAAACATTTCCCATCCTAAACTTTTATTTGATAAAAAAACAATTGAACATATAGATAAAAACTTGTAGTGGTAGTGCTCTTGGTGCAACTTTCATTTGCAAATAGCTTTTGTATACCTTTGTTACCTCTGCCTTCTAGTTTGTATATCAGTATTGTTCAACTAATGTTACATGATATGTTATTTGTCGGGAAAAAGTTAAATATAAAAATCACAATCACATCACATGTTATTCTATTATGTATACCTTTTTAGTGGATTCTGTGTATTTTTTGGCTGGGTTGGGTGGTGCTTGGTAGTGGATAACAGGCCAATATATTTTAAAGAAAGTACATTTTTGTAAAATTAATGTTTTAGTTTAGAAATAGGCCAATGTGTACATTTTATTGTCAATTTTATGGATTTCAATTTTACCCTTGTGTTAAATAGTATGTCCATCCATTTTAATTGCAAATGTAACAAGGGGCAACTTGAAGTATTTTTTTAGTTTGTTAGACATTTTGAACGGTTCAACAGTTTAATCCCTTATTTAAAAAATAACCTATAATTTAGAGGCCAGACGAATATTTAAGCCTATTTTGCTTCTGCTCTCGTTAATTTCTGTGAATTTTTTAAATCCAGATAAATAAACAAAGTTAAATGAAACGATGTCCCATTTATAGATACATATTATGATAGATGAAAATGAAGAAACCGAAGAAGCAAAGAAAGAGAAGCATAGTAGAAATGTTCATTACGAAGCAGAACATGTAGAAATATATGATGTAGGATACAGTAATCAAGTAATGAGAACTGCAAATAACATGATCTGCAAGGACTTATACCACAATGTGACATTTGAAACTCTTTAATTTTTTCCAGTAAAAAATCTAATTGGGAAATTCCACTAAGTGACGAAATTTGGCAAATGATATTGAGTCATTTAAAAGAGAAAATTACAAGTTACAACGCCACCAAAATATGACAATGGAACTAAAGCCATTGACAGTAATTCTCTTTCAATCATATTTTGCAAATGCTACAAATTTAGCTACCTCGTGATTTACCGTGGCTTTCTTCTGCCAATGAGAGAAACTCTTACTTTCCTGCAAAACACAAATGTAGTACAATCACAAAACCTATTTTGGATCTAAAAGTTAGAAGATGATGTTGAGTACACAAAATGATAAACTAAAAGTTCGACAAAATTTATTGTAAACTAATCTGTCTCAAACTTTTAGAAGATACCTAATTTTCCAGAACATTGTGTTTTCTGCTTCCAAATTACTGATTACTTCCTACAATTCTTTGGCTATGCGAAGACTGTTTTCATGTAATATGAACCTGGTATGTCACCATCAACATTTAGAAACATACAACCAGTGCCCCAACACACTCACCCCCTAAATACCTGCTCCAGTGCATTAAGCATGAACTTATAACCAATGCGCATATGCTATTCACTAAGTAACCTCCAATATCTATTCACATCTCATCATATAAGTCAATGACAACATTGCTGGACTTTAAAACATACTGCCCAGTATCTATTCACTGATAATCCATTTCACATGTCTTAAAAAGTTCCACATCAGTTTAGAGGTGTTTGACGAACACTCTAAAAGGTATGCAAAGACTGTTTTCATGTAATATGAACCTGGTATGGCTTCTCAAGGGCGTCTATGAGGTAGTGCGAAGAGTTTTTTCGAACAGAATCCCAAATTTAGAGGGGCCCTTAATATTTTATATATCAAGCAAATTGCAAGTAAAGTTCTAGTGTAATTGATAAAGACAATGATGGAAAAATCAAATGTGTGTGGGTTCAAGTCTTCTTAGCACCAATTGTCTTCACTGTTGTAGTTATTTTTGGCCCAAGATTTTTTTAATTCAAGGTTGCCTACCACCTATATAATTTTTTAAATTTTGTCACTCTTCCCATTTATCGTGGTTCACCACACATACTTTCATGCAAAACAAATTATTTTTCACTTCGAATGCGCTTCATTTGAAACGAGATGGGCCTTTGTATTTCATCACGGCCACCCAATAAATAAGCTGCTCTAATGAACTATGAACTATAACCAATGTCATTAAGTCAAGATTCACTAGGTAAACTTCCAATATCTATTCAACATCACTTAAATATTGTCAGGACTTTTTAAAACATAGTGTCCAATCACTATTCACTATATAAACTTCAATCCTTTTTCAGCCCATTTTCAAAAATCTTATCTCCATACACCATTTAACCAGTAAGCTCCAATGTCCATTGTCTAAGGAAGCAATGTAGTTAAAATTCATATACTCAATAGATCAATAGAAAAGTTCACTAGAACCAGCCCTATATCAGGATCTACGCCCTATTGGCAACAGGAAAAGATAATCTAACTGTTTTTCTCAATAACATTATCTATTGCATCGGATCGATTAGGTTGAATCTCTTCCTAGTTTACCATTTCGAATTTCGATTTTCTAACACTAAAAATTACATGCCCCAATTCCTGTAGAGTGGCTCCTCCTGCTGTAAATACTGCGGAATCGGATTATTACTTCCTATTATAACATAAAGCTCATTTTCAAATTGATCCAACATGGAGTGATACCACTATCTACTTTACTATATTGTATATAATGTTTTGATATGTTAACTTTTTAAACATAGAACTCAAATGTTTGTTAATATATTGTGAAAATATATTAAAATATGTATTTTCATCCTACTTACTATTATATAGTTTATAATTTGGCTAATTTGTATTTTGGGCCTTATACTATCGGGTACGCTTATACTTCTCCCGAATCCACGCTTGCTTCCAAGCGCCTGGCTCCTAATTCACGATCCAACATGAGTGATACCCATTATCTATTTAATTGTTTGGGGCAAAGTTTAGGGAAGCGGGTCATAAGTGAAGTACTACGCTGCAGTAAAAATCATTGGCTCACAAAGTTCATGTGAGCCAAGAAGGGACGTGATCAAATAAATAAGTGATAGTTGGTGAAACGGGGAAAAGCGGAGGGAGAAGCAGAGTATTGGACAAGCATATATCAAAAATGTGATTCTATTTTAATTAGCGTAAAAATGTGTTCCATATACTTTAGTTTCTGAAGGTCAGACAAAAGAGTTATTTTGTACCAAAAATCTATTTTTATCAAAAATGCGACCAAAGATCTAAACGATAAATACTATAATGCATGTTCAAACGATAATAAATTAGGTCCATGATCTCGAATCGAGCAACAGATTAGATCAGCATTAAACAAATCGATAGTTCAACTAATGCATGGGCAAAGTGCTTAATTAGCGTTATAATTTTGATTCAAATCAAAGTTGTGCGAATCAATTAAGATATCAAAGGTTGTTTGCATGATCTTTTAGGAATGGTAGGAGTACTTCACAATAGATATAAGAACATATCGATTTCCTATACAGAAATATCATTAATTTGAAGCAGTTACCACAAAATTGACAAACAACTTTCCCAGGGTTCATGAATATATTCAAATAATTCGAACCAAAACTATAATTTTTTAATTTTTCAGCTAAAAATTATCAGACAAAAAACTGTTAAATCACTTTAACTGCAAAAACAAATCAATAATCAAAAAGTACCAAAACATATGCATATTTAGAAGAATGATTTTACAATCTCTATTTGATTTCGACCTACTTGTTCTTTTTCAACAATTTTTATCCTAGTGGAGTGCCATTATTACTCGTTGGAGTGTAAAAGTCATTGGTCGTATCGAAAGCTATTAAATTGAATAGAAAAATGACCTTATTAAGGACGCATTGGCGCAAAGATCGAAGAAGACGGGAACATTTTTCTTCGTTGTAAGGTGATTCAGTTACGCAGTTTAGTAGATCTAGAGCCTCTTCACCACATATGGCTTCATCATTTTGCGTAGAACTCATGTTTTCTTCTGCTTCAAGAATGTTGTAAAGGTTTTCACTTCTCAGGGGTTTTGATTTAAATCAAATAGTGAAAGGAAGAAAATGTCAAAAATGTCCTATCTTCAAACTATTCCCCTGAATTTTTTCACTCTCTCATTCTATAGTTATACACATAAATTAAGAAAACGAAAAAAATAATCAAAAGATCATATCAAAATATAAAATTTATTACCAATTTAAATTATATTATCGACACCGATAATTTAATAAGAAAACGTAGTCAAAAAGTAAATTAATAATGTAAATGTATAATTTTCTATATTCAAATGACAAGTAAAAAAATCGAAATTTTCAAAGGTAGAATAATGACAACTAATTTTATCCGAAGAGAGTATTTTCTTATCTAGACCCGTTTATTTTCATTTTCCATGTCAAGGACATAATGATATCATTGAAAATAAACAGAGTTTCCAAATTGATCATTAACAATACTTCACTTCAAATCTATCTAAACGAATAAGGATCAAATTGACCATTAGCTAATAACGAAAGTGTCAGAACTTAACTCATTTTAAGTAGCATGGGGTATAAATAAAAAATAAATCTATAAAAACTGCGTCTGCATTAGCTAATAATTTAGAGTGTCGGGGAATGAACTTAACTCTTATTTTAAGTAGCGAAGGGTATAAATAAAAAATAAATTTATAAAACTGCGTCTGCCGGGAGTCGAACCTGGAATTATTGTTGTGGAAGGCTACCATCCAACTGTTGGACTACAAACACTTATGCGTATCCTGGCAACTGAAAATATTTACCAATAATGGAAAAGCCTATCGAGTTATGAACACCTATCTAATGGAACCATTCAACCTGGTGAACAACGAGAGTCGAAGTGAATTTCAGATTTCACAAAGAAATCATCTGTAACCTCACTCTAGCAGATTCCGAATTGATTGCTATATATATCACCAATTAAGTATACCATGAGATAGTCAGCAAATTTTAGATCAAATGTACTACTAGTAGAGAGCCACAAAGACGAGACATTGTACCTACATGGTTGCTACGACTACATCTACGTTTTTGTAATGGGAGACCGGATTACCTCTGGCCGAATACAGACGTAAGAGACTTTATCGACATTAATACTACAAACTACGCCAAGAACCATACTGAAAGTAGTTTCTCACAGATACCCATCAGATAAAAAATTTCAATCTTCTCCATGGCTTTTCTAATCTTATTTTCGTCTCATTGGCTAATACTTCAAATTGGTTGAGCATCAGCTAATATTTTCTCACATTTCTATTCTTCTTTTCTCATTTGACTAATGTGAACCAAGCCACTTGGGTTGACTAGCTAATCTTTATGAATGGCTTAGCTGCTTCACCACAAGTTTCGAATTAAATACCTTACAATAAACACTAACGACTTGGATTGAATTGTTTTATTCTCTTTGAAGATCCCTTTTGTTTAGATTTTTTTGAGATTTTATATATTTAGAATACTTTGCATGTCTCTACTTTTTATTATTAATAAAATTCAACGCTTATTTTCAAATATAAAAAATAGCTCTACAATCCTCCTGAACAAAAGGCACAAGATAATAGTTTCATTTTGCGGCTCAGAATTTCTATTTTCAAACTTTGCCAATGTTTTCTACAACTCTATTGATAATTTAGAGTATTTTCATTTGCCAAATTTATATTATAAATTGATAGTCCATATGATAACAACACAAAAGTTGAGAAAAAATTTCACTGACTCGACTTGATAACAACCTTAGTTGTAGACTGTAGAAAGAAAGGATAAACTCGCTTTTGGCTGACAAGCATTTAATTAAATGAAAGTTAACGCCGGTATATTTTGGCCTAAATTTAAAAAAATCGGTCAACATGAAGTCGCTTTCAAAAAAAATTTATACCGCACAATCGGAATTGATTGACTCTCGGTCCAAGCATGTCTCACATGTATTGCATTCACCAAGAAAAGTCATGAGAAAGGATCAAACTCACGACCTGTGATCACAATCAATTTACGCCACCAATTTAGCCATCTTGTAGCTATGACTACATCTATTTCAGCGACGTGGAGGCTGAAACAAACACTGATCACATTATTACGCCTTATCATTGTCATCATACGCATCAACCTGGTCATCATATTTCTCGTAAGGCACTTGGACACAGTGTGTAAACGTACTCCAGATACAAGTCCATGCTAATCACGTGACTACCTATAATCAAGCCTATAAAGTATTCGATAGATTGTGTAAATCAAGTAGATAGAATCAGTAAAATTGTTACACTTATTTTAGAAATGTATATTGCTATAGCTGTATAGATAAACATTAGTTGTTAGAGTTCAAATGTTTAAATTCAAAATTATAATCGTGAGAAACTCATGGATTGAATGTATTATAAATAGAAGGTCTCATAACATGAGAACCATCTTTCACAAAAAAAGTCATGATATATTCGGCTTTGGTTTAATTCCAACCACATAGCTTCCGCATTCTATTATCATTTCTACATAATGTCTCAACCACCTACTACTGGTGATCTCTCTTCTGGAACCACAGGTGATTGTAATACTCCTAATGTTCCAACCACTAGTGACGTTACTACTTATTGTACCTGATGCTGCATTTTGTCGCGCCCCACATTTCCATGATTTAGCCATCTAAGATTTTCACATCTCAATCCAGCCGAGCCGTCGAGGGCCTAATCTTCTCGCACAAGCAGGATCACTATGCAAGGCATTTATCTGGTTTTGTGTTCAGATGAGCTGAGTTGAGGGTCCGACAAAGTCTCGACTCACACGCGCCTGATCTGGTGCTTACTCCTGGCTTACTAACCAATTTTGAATCCATAATTCCGACCTAGCCGAGGATGTCAAAGACTCGGATGGGCTTGATGTCAAGGTGGCGTATTTAATTCTGATGATGTCGAGGACCTCCTATTTAGATCTAATGACGTTTCATCGCAAATAATTCGACGATAAAATTAGAATTTGTGCGAGGAGTCGACTAATGATAAATCGCAGTTTAATATGACATTACCTTTCCAACCCTCAGGATATTGCAGTTAAGATAAGAGCGCTTTTGGTGGGGACACGTGTCGGGTCACCTATGGAGAGTGGCCAGAAGCGAGTAATTATCGCATTTGGCCGCTGTAAAGAGCATTTACCACAGTGATTCTCATTTATATCAATCGCCCTTTAACGACCGAATTTATTACGCCATTTTTCCTTTTTTGAAATGGTAAGAATATTCGGTATTAAACCGATGAGCAGTATTTAATACCTCATTTTGCCCTCAACTCTTACCATTCGTATTCTCCTCTCCTTCCCTTTTTAAAAGCGTGTACATTCTGCCGACTTTTTATACTTCGCTACTTTACCGAATCGATATAGCAAATTTCAATTTCTCATAACAAGATCAACCTTCTCTCCCTCTGTACTCTCCGAACCTCTTCGAAGAAGAAGAAAAAATGACAAACAAGAACACTCAAAGACGCCCAATCCCACCTATGAAGTATCATCGGCTGTAATCCTCGAGAAGGTACTGCTCATAGATTTCAGGGTTTCCCTTGGGTAGAATACCTTTTAATGATTTAATTCCTTTACCGCACTCTTTAATCCTCATGTATATTACCTGCCTAAGCAAATCTCGGTATTTTCCCGATTCTCGACGCATTTGAGGATAATGTGCGTGGCTGAAGTCCGAGAGATTTGCCGCTAGTGTTCTCGATAGAACCCGACACCGAGGTTGTCAAAAACCGTAAAACCCCTCCGTCGAAAAGAAAAGACGCCCATCGAGGGGTCAAGAGGAAGCCCAAAAGGCGAAGACCTCAAAAACATCCGAGGCCGACGGTGTCCACTTGTTCGGTGTAGATTCCTTAACCCTAGGGTTCGTAAGTGAACCCATCAGAAAGGGCCATGAGACCCACTCAAGGCTTAGAGGGTGGATCGATACTCCATCGATCCATCGGTTTTGATTTGAGAATCCTCCTAAGGCGAGACCATCGACGAACCCCTGGAAGAAGGCTATACCCCCGATCTTTCCGGGGAGTTCTAAACTATGGGTTACGGCTACACTCATCGGCCGTTCATCAACTTGGCTCCTTTATCGGTCGTGCTCCCTGACAACTGCCCCTTTGCCTAGGCCTCTCATATCGCTTCTTCAAGTAGGATGCTTTATCCTAGGAGCGGTGCCCAACATGAACCTCTCTTTAACGGTGATTTTCACCATCAAGGAGTTCAACTTTCTTTCACCCCGACCGAGCACAAGTTCTGCATCTCGAAACCCGGAAAGGCGAGCCCCACAAGGTGGCACCGGCATACATTTTAGTAAAAATGCCTTCTCCATACGACGCCCTCATAAATTCCGTATTTTGACTACACCACTTTTAAATTCGGGTGAGACCGAGGTCCTCAATTTGAAATTCCGTAGGCTCAGGACGGGTTCACCCAACCTTTGCCTCCGAAAGTCTCTCTCGTGACTCGAGGATGCTTATCCTGCAGAGTGGCGCCTAACATGAACCTCTCTTAACGAGACTTTTCAACGTCATTCATCAAGGAGTTCTAACCTTCTTTCACCGAATCGAGTGAAAATGTTCAGACTGAGAAACCCTAAAGGCGAGCCCTACAAAGACTGCAAAAAATGCCTTCTCCGACGACGTCCTCATAAATTCCCATGACACACTACACTTTGGAATTCGAGAGACTGAGGTCTCAATTCGGAATTCCGTGAGGCTTGTGTGTCCCTATCCAACCTTGCCTCCCCTCGAAAGCCTCTCAGGACCCGAGGCTCATGATAAAAGATGGCTTACGCAGTGGCCCAATAGTTACTAAGAAAATGACATTAGGTACTTTTCTTTTTTCTTTTTTGTAAGTGCCATTTTTATCTTCCAATAATATGACTAATCGCATTCTCCTTGGTTTCAGAGGCTATCCGTCTCGCTAAGACGAATTTGCTCCCTGTACCCTAAATTTAGCTATAAGGCGTGGTGTCAGCCTTGTGCTAAATGAAAATCGTCTAGAAGCCCTGAGCCGAACCTTCTCGCCTCGAGACAACCGTGGCTCAAGATCGTGAGCAAGTCATAAGAGAGTTGGTCCCAGCCCACATAAACCCTAAGGCTCGAGGGGACTGGTGATGAATCTTCCGGATTCCTCTGCTCAACGCGCTTGGTATCCCCCGACGCTTCTCCTCAAGATAGCCATCGACTCTCAACCGCCTAATCTCTCCCCAAAGATCTCCATCGAGTCCGGCAGGATACAAGTTGATCATCCCTTCTTCAGATACCTTTGTACAAGCTTCCTTCTAGTACTCTGAGCTGTCAGACGTACCTGTCCCGTCTAACATAACCCTCCCCTGGCAGCCAGACTTGTTCAAGAATTGTATGCTGAAGGCGGAGGTGCTCGTGAAGCATGAAGGTTCCATCCCTCTACTCACTCCATTAATTTGCCCATTATCAATTAAGGGTATGACTTCTCTTTTTTACCTTCTTCGTGCCTTTTTTATTTTATTTCATCCGCTGATGGCCCTTTCATTTTCAGGCAAAATGAGGTATCATATGCTATGTACCTCCGATGGGGATGATGACTTCTCAGCTGTCGAGAGGTCGAGGCTTATGTCCGAGTTTCTACCGGGAGAGTCGATTTTCCGCAGGCAGGGCGGAGAGAGTTCGAAAGAAGCGAATGCCTCATCTGCATTCTATCCGAATCATCAAAGAAGAAAGTGACTCGCTCTAGCTGAAGAACAGGCCGAGAAGAATGCCAAGAGCCTCAGCTATAATATATTGACCCAGGAACACGCTGCCACCAGGGTTTCAAGTCCCAAGTGAGTAAGCCCCAGTTTGTATTTATCCTAGGCATAATCTCACAAAAATTGTCTTTAATGGTAGAGAATCCTTACATGCCCTCTTTGTGGGTTTGAGAACTCGACTTACTTCGTTGTTGGAGGATTTCAAAGCGGTGTCGGTGTACAATCAATCACCGAAAGGGAATAATTGTTTTTCTGGGGTGGACTTCGTCAAGGTTTTCTTCGGATCTTCCTAGATTGTAATACCCGACCGCAAAATGTGATATGTGATTTAATGGAAATACCATACCACCAAGATGATTGAAGCCCATCCCATAAGAACCCATTGTTGCTCGACTGGGTAATTATAGGGACGGGCACCCACTGGAAGCTTTCAAATGGAAAAGGAGTGTGACAAACGTGCCTGAAAGACCCATACGGCTTGTGAGGCTTAGTCCATCAAATCTAATAACGCATCGGTCTACAGCCGGGCCGGCATTACAGATGGAATGTATGCCTGGGTCTGAACTGGGGGAACTAAGCAAGAAGCTGACACTCTCTGAGGATGCAGTGAGCCACCTCTAGAATTCACACGGACGGGTACGGTCCTCGATGTATGTCAAGGGTCAACGAGACGCTGAAAGATGCAGCATTGCAATACCCCTAATTCAAAATGTGTGTGGATATGTTTGATATGATTGATTTGGCACATCATATACCACCAAGATTTATCTTCTTTAAGTCATCCTATAAGAACTCATTGTTAAGCGCCATTGACTGGGCAATCATAAGACTACACCATCGAAGTTTCTGAAAGCACGCTGAGCGAGGACAAACGCCGGAAAGACCCGTGGTGGTTCAGGAGACTAGTCCATCAATCTATTGACGCATCGACCAAGTAGCCGGGCCGACGTTACAAGCATATCCTCCCACTTCCGGAATACACTCGGATCGGGAAGTAGGATTATGTCAGATTTATTCTACATCTCAATTTCATGAGAATGATGAGGACTCGTATTCGAGGAAGTGGATGCAAGACTCAGATAGAAACTTTTTCTCTTTTTTGTATGCGAATTCTACTCTTTTGTATAATATTTAGAAATTTGATCTTAATGTCCGCCTTAAATAAGTACACCATGACTTTGTATTGTCTTTTGCATAGTAATGGAGAGACTTATTTTTTGGATTTATCATCATCATTTTAGTATGCCATATCGTCGCGGTCAAATTATATAATACTATATCATCGTGTTCTCTAATGCTACGTAGGGTCGATCACTTTTAGAAAAAAATCCTCGTAATGGTAAAGATAATTAGTTTTGTCTCATTATTCGGATAATCCCAACATTTAATCGAATGTATATCTTGGAACTACTTTTCGATTTTCTCCTAAAACCCCATTTAAAGGCCTCTAATCATGGACGTATTTAGATATCGCTATATTCTCAATGCTTTGAGTTTAGTTGAAAATGACTTCGTCACTTCAGAACCACTTCCTCTAAGCCAACGACGGGGAATGGTTAAGACCACTGATAATCTTTACCACAATGTCATTTTTAAGTAGATGTTCGTTTTTACCTAGGCAAATAGTTAAAATTGATTCAATCTAAAATGATAGTCATTTCAGGAGATCTTCTTTCGCTCGAACGAGGGTAGAAATAGTTTGAGACTATTTGATTAATCTAAAATGACAAGGTTATTTAGAGATCTTCCGCCTCGAACGAGGGAATAGACTATTTGATTTAAATTGTCGCCCTCAAATGTAGAGGAAATAACTTTATTTATTCCGGCTTATACCCTACAAGATTACAAAAGAGATATTTAAAGGAAATACTTCTTGAGATAGACGCCATGCCAGGTATGGTCAATAGATTTTCTTGAGAGTTCCTCCAGTTTATAAGTGTCAGGTCCTACGACTCGGTTGATTCGGTAAGGACCTTCCCACTTGGGATTGAGCTTATTACGATTTTTGGGCTGACTTGCCTGTAAAACTCTCAATACCAAATCTCCTTCTCTGAATTGCCTGTTTCTTACCCTTCGATTGTAAAACCGAGACATCGAATGTTTTTGTTCTAAAAGATTCAATAAGTACGATCCCTAAGCTTCACCATCCCATCAAGATTTTCTCCCTGAGGCTTATCACCATTCTCGTAGTCTTCATAACCCACTTGCCTGATATTCGGTAAACATACCTCGACAGTAATTGACGTACCGAGCCATACTGTGCTAAAAAGTGGGTCTCACCTCGTAGTGACAGAAGGCATCGCTCGACAAGACCATGCGACTTTATCTAGTTCTTTTTTATACCATTGGCATCCTGATTTGAGGAGATTTTTCTTGATTCCCTTAAACAAGGTTCGGTTCATTACCTCTACCTGTCCATTGTATTGAGGATAACATACAGGAGCGAACCGATGCTCGATTCCCAATCGGGTGCACATTCCTTTGATGACCTTTGAATCAAACTGCTGACTATCACGTAAACGAACCCTGTGTGGACCCCATAACGAGTGATGATATGCTTCCATATAAATTCTTCGATAGCCTCGGATGTAGTCGTTCTAAGTGGCGCTGCTTCGACCCATTTGCTGAAATAGTCCACGGCTACCACGGCATCTTTATATTTAACTGGAGGCTTGAGGAATTGTCCAACCGTATCGATTCTCGACATTGCAAAGTGGTAATGCATAAATAACTGAGACATCTCAAAGGACGGGCAAAGCCGAGGAACAAGCGGTGGCATTCTCTCGACATACACGAATTTTTTTACATACCCATCGCATCCTTCCCGAGGGTCAGCCAAAAGTACCTCGCTTCCTCGTAATTTTCAAAGATAAGAACGCCTCAATACGGTGTCCACACACATGTCCCTCGCTACCATATTTAATTTGACCAATGTTAGCCCGAGACACAACAAAAAATGAGTGACCTTAAGTGAGATCGCTTTATACACCATCCCGCATCATTCGAACTTATTATTATAGCTTCGATCGGGTTACCTTTACGGTCCTCCATTTTACCTCGGTAATTTCCACCGGCCGAGTACTGGCTATCGGACTTCTCCAATCAGGCACCTCTTCCAATATAGGAAGCGCAAGGCATTCCGCATGGATGGGATGCTCTCGAACCTCGATATGGGCACCCGGCGGCAAATCTTCAAAATAGGTTGTTGCCAATCGAGAGAGATGATCCGACGCCGTTTGCGACTGGTATGCTCGAACATGATGTATTCATTCCCTTAGTTAAGGCTACCATCTGGCATGATATTTAGTAAAGAGCTCGCTTTTTAACCTCGCAGACTCTCTTTAGTTTGCCTAATTACCAATTTTGAATCGCCTCGACCAGCCTCCGAATATCGTAGGCTTGTGCTATTTGGAGTCCCGGTGACCATAGCTTCATATTCTCGGCCTCGTTATCGTGGCTTGAAGGAACCAAGTGGGCATATTCGAACATTTCGCCTTCAGCCTCTGACTAGTATTCCCTGCCTCGATCCTTGTCATTGCTTGCTCCATCCACATACAACTTCCAACTAGGGACCTCTTCGTGGCTATCCTCACGCAAGCCCGGGACTTCTTTTGGGATCCGAGCCGTACACTCTACAACAAAATCGGCCAGGACCTGGGCTTTTATGCTATTTCTCGGGGAGTAACTTATTTCAACTCGTCACCAATAGAAGCCCAATTTAGTCAATCTTTCCTAGTTTAGCTTGAACATGATTCTTTGATTGGTTGATCGTCAACACCCTAATAGACGCGATTCAAAAATAGCCTTAAGTCAAGTCAAGGATGATAATGGCATACAAACTTATCGATCAACGGGTATGATTCCTCCGCTCCATGTAGGACGCGACTAACGTAGTAGATAGGTTTTTGAATGTTTTCCTCCTCCCTGACGAGGACACTACTCACTGCCCCCTCCGATACAGCGAGGTACAATTGTAACTCTTCTATTCCTCAGTCCGTAAGCAAATGAGACCCCCAAATATTCTTTCAATTCTTCAAAGGCCTTTCCACACTCTACATCCCCATAAAAAGGTTCTTTAGAGGCCTGTCAGATTTTTCTAAAAATGGCAGATTTCGATCGCCTGATTTGAGATGATTCCCGCCTCGCTAAAGTCAAGTTAAACATCCCTGGCCAACTTTTGGACCTCTTTGTATGAAGTGGGGGGCTCCATTCTCAAGATGGGTCGATCTGATCTCAGATTGGCTCATCCTCTACCGGCTTATCATAAAGCCGAGGAACTTTCCCGACGTAACCCCAAAGGAACACTTCTTTGGATTTATCCTCAAAAATGACGATTTCAACACTTTTAAGAGTCTCCTTCAAATTTCTTCATGGTCATGCCATACCTTTTTTATGAGCATATCGTCGACGTAGATCTCCATATTTCTCCTGATCCGCTTCTAACAACCCATCATCCTGATGTGGCCTCGGCATTTTCAAAACCAGCATTACCTCCACCAGAGAGGCGCATCGCATAGCGCTTTTTCCTCGATCCTCTCATGCAAGAATATCTGATGATACCCCCGGGAGGCATCAAGAAAATCGAAGATCTCATATCCGGCACTTCCGTCGACCAACCTTCCTAAACAAGGCAACGGATAATAGTCTTTTGGGCATGCCTTGTTGAGATTGGTAAAATCAGTGCACATCCTCCATTTGTTGTTCGCTTCTTCACCACACCACGTCAAGTTATCCATCAGAAAACTAAAGCTCTCTCGCCGCTATCGCCTCCTCGATCTCCTTCTGATGGGCGAGGTTCTTTTCATCGGAAAAGTTCTTTCTCGCTTTTAATTGGCTCAAGAAGGCCTACACGTAACCGATGAATAAAGAGCTCGCATCTACCGCTGGCATATTCAGAATCTACCCGCCTCAGTCGTGCCGCCCGAGGCGCAGTCATTAAAATCCGAACACTGTGAGTCACCAAACCACGGACGGCACTACTTAAAATACAATTCGCTTTCATCCAAATATGATCACAATTAAGTTTCCCAAATCAAAACACGCTTTTAAAATTTATAATCCATCACCGACATCGAAACGACAAACCCATATATATATACAACATATCCCAAAATAAAGTAATGCCTACATGCTACAAATTGCATGATACGCATCAGATCCCTAATACAAAATGACAACAAATGACAAGTACAAGTTTCAAAGGAAAAGATAACAATCAAAATGCTTGACAACACATCAAAATCGATCGGTGAGGATCCTCGCCACCCGATGCTCACTCTACCACTTGAACAAAACTTCAACAGCCTCTTGGCTCAACCGGCCGCTCACAACTCCGCACAAATGAAATGCCGCCCAATGCCGTGCGGGTGTAAGTCACAGGCTTAGTGAAACTTAACACAGGGGTGAACTTACCATACTTGAATCTAGTCAATCAATAATATAATAAAATACATATATCCAGACTACCTAAAAAGGTCATACAACATAATTCCGTAGAAATCAGATAATACATGAAGATATAATAGAAGGTTCAATCAAGCACACAATTTCGTAAAGAAATCAATAGACTCAACAAAATCAATTAAAACCTCATAGTCATCAAACTCCTATCTCTCATATCCCCACCAAGATACCATCCTCTAACGCCAAGACATACTCAACTGCCTTACCGCACGAATGGACTAATCAACAATTCACCAGACTTATAATTGGGCAAGATAAGGCGAAACCGCACTTATACACAAAGTATAAGGCACACCGCACTTATACACAAAGTATAAGCACATCGCACTCATACACTAAGTACAAGGCACACCGCCTTATACACCATATAAGGCACACCGCACGCTATACCGTAGTATAGTAATACATCGACAACGCATACAAGCAGTGATCAAAAGACTCATACCGCTCTTATAATCAAGTATAAGGCCAACCGCACGCTATACCGTAGTATGTAATACACCGACAATGCACACAAAGAAGCCATCAAAAGAGAGTCATACCGCCTATACCAAGAGTAAGGCCAAACCGCACGCTATACCAAGAAGATAGTAATAATACACATATCCTCGCAAGGAAGGAGAGTCACCTAACTCTACTAATCCCAACTATGTGTCACCCCTAGATACCTAAGTCACCAAGTCATAGATAACTCTAACTATCACCTCTCAATAACCAGCTAATTTACTCCCAAACAATATCCAAGCACACATCTAAAACATCTCACAATCGTAAGTCAAACACACCGCCAACAAGGCCAATAGAATCATAAGTGCCGACAAGGCCACGTAAATCGAACATAAGTTGGGAGTTCAAGCTATTACTTACCTCAAGCAATCTTAACGCCAATATAATTACATAATCATATAACAATTACATGTATATCATTTTCACGTAATCATAACACAAATGATACGATATCATTCTCACATAAAAATATCATAATAACATGTATATCATTCTCACATATTCATATCACAATAACATGTTCACACAATTTAAAGTAAGTACGTAAAGTAACACCCGTGAGATATACTCACTGCTAGCTAATGCGAAACCTTCGCGAAAACAATCAAGGTAATCGCTCTTTTCACGATCAACGCCCGCAACAACACCTTAAAGTATAATCACATCTATTACTATACCGGCGTTCTAGAGGATACATAACCATCTCTTAGGGGAACTATCTCTAAACAGTTTAACATGACGGATAAACTATCGAATTATACTCCCATTGGACACAACCCAATCGATCCCCCGCTAAATTCTATCTTTATCACTTTCATTACAAATCGACTTATAAGTTATTCTAACTAATCATCAAGTCCATAATTACCAATCTATATTCAAATATCAATTATAACTCAACTTGAATTTACACTTTCAACATAAATAATCTCTTTAATCAATTTTAAACTCACCACTTAACATCATAACAACTATAATAAGGTCCCAATATAAATCCCTCCTACACATTTAAAAATGTTATAAAAATATCCACATAAAAAGTCAACGGAAACCTAAAAGTCAACTCGACCATAACGTCCTCAAACGATCTCTAAATCACGAATTCATCACTCAACATGTCACGTAACCCATAACCAACTAAGATTTATCATAAAATCTAACTACGGAAAAGTCAAATAAAAGTCAATTGTGTCAAACCCAAGAAATATCTCGAAAGACTTGAAATTTACCTTAACTCAAGAGAATGACGGGGAGTAACAATATTCTACAAATCGACTGAAGCTCTGAGCGACAATCGGGCTATAGAAACTAAATTTAAATTTTTAAGTGAAAAGTAATTATTTCAATATAGCATGAAAAAAAAGATGATGATGTAAGTGTTTGATAATGATGATGTGGAAGATATAATGACTAGATATTTAAAACTCGAGTCCTGCCTGATTTCTATTAATTTCTCCGCTTATCGTACTTAAATCTCCTACCTAACCCGATCTCCAAAGATAAAATATTCCATGGCAAAACTACTAAATTATAAATGTAATTCGCTAAAAATTTACTTAAATAATATTATCATCGAGATTATTTAAAATATCCCCGGTCCCACCGCCGAATCGAAAATTTAATTTTTTTTTTCAGAACGTTATTACAATATCTTCTCGTCCCATGCAGCACTTCCTCGTATTCGCACAAGAGGTTTATAAGATTCTTTGCGATGATAGAGGAGGTTGTGCCTATTTCAAAGTCTTCGATTCCTCCCTCCCTAAACGGGATCGGATTCTACCTCATACGCCAGACCCTCCCTTTCTTTGGGGGACTGTTATCTTCGACCCTCTCTTTATTCTAACAGGCACAGCATCCCTAGTTCTTTCCCTGTCGAGGGGTGCCATTAAGAGTGACGCCTTCTGTATCAAAAGCCGGGTAGCATACTCTAGCCTTCTTTTGGTCTCCGGAAATTTCTCCCACTCCTCCACTGGTGGGGAACTTCATCTTCAGATGAAGCGGGGAAACTACCGCCCAAGAGCATCGGGAGCGGGTTCTCCGATGAGTCCATTGTACGAAGGATCTGGGATGTCTACAACTGTAAAAGAAGCTCTTACCGTCGCTATACTGGGTGACATCCAATTCAGCTATACCGGTGGGGTATATAGAATGCCCTGTGAACCCCGTCAATGGAGTAGATACCGGTTTTAAATGCTTTCCTCGGGGAGTCCTATCGCCGATCATAAGCCAGATAGAGAATATCTTACCGAACTACCAAGGTCAACTAGACTGTACACCACGGAATTGGCTACGACAAGCCACCCATCAGAGGATCATCAGATGCAGTTCCAAACTCTGCACAAGTTCTCGCCTCCAAGAAGGAACCTGCCTCGATCTATGGTGGTCGCCGAGGCCAACGCATACTCAACCTCCTTGCATACTTTTTCCAGCATTCGAGAGGCACTCTCCCGCTTATACAACCCAAATTGTATCAACTCTTCCGTTGTACCAAGAGGACTACATGCTCCTCGACGCGTTATCTTGGCGGGAGGCGCCCTTTCCCTGTCTCGGTGGGGTCAGTCATTTTCCCTCTTCACAAAACTCCCTTTAGTTGAATCCCACTCAATTAGGTTTCTCATCTCCGCTTTCAAAGAACTCCACATTCACTCAGTTGTCATACGTGGATCCTTGTGATAGTTGCAAGATTTTTTCTCATCCTCCGGTTTGGAGGAGATTTTATTTGCTCGGGTCAGAGTATTCTTATCCTCCGACAGATAGATTCTACCTCAAAGGTGTATATCAGCTCTCTTTCCCTGCCCCCTCTTGGGAATGATTTCTCCGTGCCTCGGCCCCTCGCTTTTCCGATCTGGGCAAGTATTCATCCGAAAGAAGTTTCACCTCTTCTAGCTTAATATATTGGATTACGAGTTTGGACAGCTCGTTTCTGGTATTAGGAGGTTCCAACACAAGTTTTTCCTTGAGAGGGCCATATCTTAATCCATGAAAGAATGAGATCATGGTAACTTTTTCATTGGCCATTGGGATATTGGTTGCCACTTCTTCAAATCTGGTGGCAAAGCTCCTCAAAGTTTCCCTTGGTTTTTGTTGCAACTCCATGAGGGTTCTTTCATCCTCATCAGCCACTATCGAAGCTCCATATTTGTCCATGAACAAGTCCACTATATCTTGCCAGCCATCGATGGAATCGGATGGCAATTTGTGGAACCATTATTTCAAAGCTCGAATTGACAAATTACTCTGGGACGCCGCATGTATTTCACAAAGCCGACTAAAAGATAGTTGAGAATCGGGAAATCTTTTAAGGTGATTGACCGGATCTCAGCAATACGTAACTGAACGAAGTACTGAG
>JADFUC010001412.1:0-64265 GCA_019722365.1 Lithospermum erythrorhizon | reverse complement strand
CCTTTCTCCTCCTCTCTCCTCCCCTTCCTCTCTCTCCTCCTCTCCTCCCTCCCTCCTCCTCCCTTCCCTCCTCCCTCCTTCTCCCTCCTCTCCTCTCCCCTCTCTCCTCCTCCTCCTCTCTCTCTCTCCTCTCTCTCTCTCTTCCTCCCTCTCTCCTCCCTCCTCTCCCCCTCCTCTCCTCCCTCTCTCTCCTCTCCCTCCCTTCCTCCTCTCTCCTCTCCCTTCTCTCCTCCCTCCCTCCTCTCCCTCTCCTCTCCTCTCCCTCCCTCCCTCCCCCTCTCTCTCCTCTCTCTCTCCTCCCTCTCCCTCTCCTCCTCCTCCTCTCCCTCTCTCCCTCCCTTCCTCTCCCTCCCTCCCTCTCCTCCCTTCCTCCCCAAGATGATAATTCTTCCAGTTTTGGTGCCGCGAAAAAAACGAAGCAGCCTGAATTACGCTGACCAGCGTCGAATACTCCTGGATGAATCTTAACCCTTAATTATTATTGTCCCTGCCACATTATTAAAATTATAAAGCTCAAATAATTTATGAAACAAATATTATTATCGGGGAATTATTTATACTATCTCCCGTCACCACCTGACCGAAAATTTTAAATTAATTTAACTAAGTTATTACAATCTACCTTCTAATAAAATTTCCCACCCCTTCGTAAATTTAACAACCCTCAAACAAATTAAGAACAATATTATAATAACACAAAATCAAATATCATACAAAATAAAACAAATACTCAACTCACATCTCCTCGGTGTCATGCAAAATCTGTTCCTCATATCTCATCCTCATCAAGCCTCAAGTCACATCTACACGCCGATTCCTCCATTGTGATCTCTCTACTAAGGCCACTACCTTACTCCCGCTAAAACCTTCTCTTTCCGGTCCAAACCTCTCTACATCACCGATTCCTCCACAGATCAAACGACTCTCACGGACGAGGTCATCGAAGCGTCCTCCTCCTGAACCTCGAACTGATTCTGTACTTAACTACCTCCCCGTCAGACCCCCTCTTCAACCCTTCGGCCTCAGCTCCCAATTCCATCTCACTTTCAATGCAAATTGCTCTCAACTCATGAAATCGGTGAAGTCATCAACGATATACAGGCGACCTCCTGAGGTCCCATCTCGGAATTGTGAATCCTCTCAAGCCTCGGGTCATGCATACCGGAAGCCATTTCCATATAACTCACTGAACTGGCCTCAGATTCTCATTTATCGATCACCCCGAGCTAACAAATGTATCCTCTCCAAAGTGCATTGGTACTCATACAATAATTCTTCTCTAAACAACGCTACAAAGTTACCCTAAGTCAATTGGTCCTCCCCCAGGCAAATACCAAGGATGTTTTAGGTTACCCTAATTAATTCCGTGAAGGCCCCATGTAACTGTAAGTGGCGAACCCGACCCCTCTGCCACCAATCACAATACCTACGGGCTAAAAATGGTCTCCAAATCTCATTTAATAAACTCCCTGATGTGCACTCAATCGGTGAACCCACTCCCCAAGAAACTTTACGGGACCTCGTGAACCGTCAAAAAGCCTTACTCAACATCGCCTCCTCACTGACCCCATTCCGCTGGTACTCAAATCCTCCTCAACATGTACCTCATCCCAACAACAGAGTTAATCGAAGAATGGGGAAAAGCAATTCCTGAACTCTGTTGCTCCACACTGGGCTCACTCGCCCCCCATTAACCCACCGGCACGCCTACCACCCTAGCTCACTCCCAGCACTCTGGTTCACTGCACGACCTCAAGTGGCATGTCAGTTTATTTGCTTCCACTTCAGGCATCCACTCATTTAAAAACGAAAGAGTACTGTGAATCCGTAAAAAGACTCCAACTGTATAACCCAGTACACAACCCAGATAGACATAACCACGCACTACCCAAAGCATTATGAAACCTAAGCTCGATATCAAAATAATTCACCTCACGCCTCAGTTAGACCGTCCCAACTTGGGATGACTTCAATCAATACCCACTTTAAAAGTTAAACCTTGCTCTCTAAACAACCCTAAAAAAACAATATAACTTAGACAACAATATTTTTTAAGAAAAGAATCCATCATTGTGATTCCTAAACTACATAACAACAACCAACATACAATTAACTCCAGAAAATTAAATATGTCAACCTACAAATAATAACAACATCCCAAAATAACAACTATATGATTGTCAACACAATCTAACAAAAATAAAAGAGATCGCGAGGATCAACGCCACCCACCACCAAGCCACCACAAACATGACCCAAAAAGTCCGGCGAACAACACCACTTGAATCTGCCATCATAATATCAAATTTAAGTTTCATCAATATGAATGAAATCAACTTCCCAATCACAATTAGTGTACCCAAAGTAAATGATATCAGACACGAGCAGATAAAGTTTGGTATATGATATTATTCAACTTAAGATCTTATTACGAAGTTTCATTAGCACTCTTACTATCTTTTACGTAGCCTATAATTCGTTATTAAATATTTTGATGAAAATCCAACATTAACTCCAGCAGGCTTCCTAAGAAAGAATGGTAATAACATGAACAATCAATCGAATTTACTCTACCATATTTACAACGATTTAAGATCACAACCTCAACAAATCAACTCAAGAATAATCAACCTAACATTGATTCAACTCAATAATAGTATCAAACCCAACAACTCATAACTCAAATAACCCTACAACCCATAATATAAGTCGATTTCTCGGCAACTAATGCTAAGAGACATAATCAACCCCAACCCCAAAGAGAAACTTATGCCCGCTGACATGTTTATCACCGAATCAACGAGGTACGGAAAAGAAATCACCGAATCATAACTAAGTATCAAGCAATATAATCGGACAATACATAACCTGCAGCAACAATATCAATTCATACAACTCTTCCTAATAAGACTCAACAACCTCTAAAACATTATGTACTACCTCATTTGCATCTACATACACAACCTAATTAACCTACAACGATATTTAAATATAATTTAATACAAACTGTCATTATTATATACACACATACAAATATCCTAATCAAATAGTCTTGACCAATCTCACAGATAGAGATACCCACCTCGCTATATAAACTCCTGCCATGAATCACAACAACTAGACCTTCCTAACGATCACTAAACAAACATTCAAAATTAGTATCATTACTTATAATATACAACTAGTAACATAACATCTCTACTTATATTTAATCCCATGTTTTATACCCCAAAAATAAACCTTAACGGAAAAGCCCATTATAACTTTATTCCAACTCTAAGCTCAGAACTTTCCATTTAATGATCGCAGTCTCAATTACTAGTTTCAAAGTGCCCTAACGTTCGATATATATATTAAATACAACCAATCATCATATCTTCACCATCTTTGTATCTCCCAAATCCAATTCTACTCACTAACTACAAAAACTCATTTATCCGAATATTTTCTTAATCGCCTAAAATCACAACCTACACTCAAAACAACCCTAATAAAAGTCCAGAAAATCTATTCGAAAACGACGGCTTACCAAATTGCTAGAAAAGAATCATCAAGGAAGCCGGCCTAATCTTAACACTTCCGCTATGAAACAAGAGGTATTTTTTTGTTTGTCCCAAAATAATTGTCCACTTTCGAATTTTTGTGGTTCAAATTAAGTGTTTTTTTTATGTGTGTTAGTATGATATTTTGGTGAAAGATATTACTTTTAATGTAATTTATTATAATATTTTGGTGAAAAGATAGTGTTTTTAATTTATATTTAATTGCTTGTCCCTCGAAAGTATCATCCAGCTTTGTTAATAAAGTTATTTAGGACGGAAGGTTATATCTTTACCTGCTTCAATTTAATCTTATAGAATTTTTGTATTATTTATTTAAAGGGTATAAAATTAAGTGGTCCCATCTATACATCACCGATTTTATCAAATTCCAAGAGGATCACTGTCCACACTATGGATTCCTAAGTGTTTCCTACATTTGTCGGGCGATTTCGCGGACTCGGCCGTCTTCACTTGATCTCGATAAAGGCCGTAATGAGCTCGGCTGATTTTAGCTCGACTCGAGCTTCACCGACTGGATGGACTCGAGACCTGGTCTCGACCTGATATGGTCAGAGCCGGAGCCTGGGGTATTGATCCCAGACTGTCAGATACTCATCTGATCTTCGACTCGATCTCCGATTTATATTGCATCACGGACTTATCAGAATTTTGTGTCAGAAATACAGCCTTCACCTTTCGTGGTCGGACTTAAGGATGTTTCTTCCAAGTAGGACCGTAGTTGAATAAGTCAGCTCCTTCTTATGGGAC
Source organism: Lithospermum erythrorhizon (assembly GCA_019722365.1). Lineage (NCBI taxonomy): Eukaryota > Viridiplantae > Streptophyta > Magnoliopsida > Boraginales > Boraginaceae > Lithospermum > Lithospermum erythrorhizon. The sequence continues at coordinate 59,955 of JADFUC010001412.1, read as the reverse complement.
TTAGTGGACTTAGTAATGCGCTTAGTCATTTTGTAGCTGGCTTTAGAAGCTTATAACAGAGACTACTTGTCTTCAAAATGCCAGCTGACTTAATTTGAAATTTAAACTCGACCCGAGTCGATAAAGAAGCAAAAGTTTATTCAAGCAATGTATGTTCCTCGGCCAGACTACACTCCGGCTTTAGCAGCCTTCTGTCAGTAGTTGGGATTTAGTGAGATTTGACCTTACTTTAAGCTTTTAGCTTGTACTACAATGGCCTTAGCAGCTTGTTACCAGAGCGCCACGACACGGGCGTCGAGCATTCTAATCTTGTTGAGCATCAATTAATCGATCGACAGGCCTTAAGAGAAGCCCGCCCAGACTCCATTATGGACCTAATATTCGTATTTCTTACATCCGAATTTGATGAATTAAACAAGAGGTTTTTCGTGCTGCTCATGTAAGATTTATGAATAATTTTAGCTTATATTCCCCGCATATTCGAAAGCGGCTCCCCGGTAGATCCGTGGTCCTGATTCTCATCAAATTTTGCTTTTATGACTTGAAAACATTATCATGCTTAAGTAATAATTCCCCGATTTTAGGCTTCATTTAGGACACCCTGAGGTGTTTTTCACCCACCGCTGATGTGGTTCAAAAAGATTTAACTCAAAGAATTTCAGAGGCTGCCCTCCGTAGATTTTCTTTCAAGTATTTTTTGATGTATTTTTGAATGAGAATCGGATTTTCCCGAAAATATATGGGATATTTATAGGCTTCTGTGCCTCAAACTCGCTTTCCGATTGGTTTCATATTTTCAGTGGATCATGATTTTAATTAAATTTTATTTATTTTGATTCCTTGCACTTTCTAGTTCTATTTGAATCCGCTTTAAACTGTTTTCAATTTAGCCCCTAAGTCAATTTTTAACCCAATAAAATCGGGGGATTTTAGCCTTTAACTTAAATTTAATGAGCTTTTAATTCGGTCTATTTTCTTGAAATCCTTATTCGTGACGGTGGTTTCACATTAAATTTAACGCTTCAATCGAGAACGGTTGCCACTTTAGTGGTTTGATCTTTACTCAATATGATTAAGTCATTTTAGTCATTTTAATTATTATTAATAAGTTTTATCGCTCAGAATTGCCCCTAACCGGTTCATATTTAGTGTGCTCAAGTTCGACCTGCATGTTGTTCATTTTCCAACAATTTATCAGAGTATTACGTGATATTTCCAAGGGTTTTACTTCCAGATGCTGTCAAGCCCTCGACATTCGGTTCTTTATTCTAATTTATCGATGTATGTTAAATTATTTATCGACAGAATTTATTACCATGTCGATTCTATCATCATTATTCCCCTCGCAGTGAGGTCCAGAGTCAATTTGTTAACCTAATTTCGACTGGTTGGCAGACGATTTATGCTAATCATGGGTCTTATGGTCATCATTCATCATCCATGTCATTGGGACTTTAAAGGATGTGATTACCTGCTTTATAGAGTCGTTGTGATGCCTTTTGATCATGATTTCCTCCCGGTCAACTCCTCTCACTTATAGGAGGATCAATCTTATCTGTAGAGGGATTTATCATGATCGCATTTTCAGATGGGAATATCATCCTTAATTAAGTCTTCTTTGGTCTTTAACCCAACGGCGACTTCTTAATTATGTCGGATTTAATGTCAACTTCAGAGTTTGATCCCATTCAATTCACAATTGATTGAGAATCGAATTATTTGGGTTCACGTTAACGCGATTTATCGCATGTTAAGATCCATGAAATCTTTAATTTATTAGAGAATCGAAGTTATCTAGTTTGATTTGTTAACATGATCTATTATCCGTTAACACCGATTTAATTCTCAATTTATTAGAGAATCGAGTTATCCTGGGTTTGACGTTAACATGATGTGGCTGGCATGTTAAGACCCATTTAATTTTAATTTATTAGAAAATTAAATTATTAGTTTTGGGCGTGTACTCTAATTTGTCGATCCTAACTTCCTTTGATTTGACCGAATCATTACCTTCAATATGAACTTATTACATGTCGGATATTTTAAAAATGATTATCCTTAATTCTATGAATTTTGGAATTAATCATCTTAATTTTTAATCCCATTTTGGAATTTTCAGACAATAGTTTATCAAATATTCGATATATTTTTCATGTGAATGTGACCTATATTAGGGTTAGTTCGCTGATTGGCTCTCAATTTAGAACATTCTCATCCAACAACACAAAGTTTTGCTATGGACTTTTAGTAGTAATTCACACACGAGGTCTATATAAGTAGATAAATAAATAAAAACACCAAGATCATTCCCCCTCCATTAGCCGACTACTGCTGCAAAGAGGAGTTTTCCCTTGTTTTCGTCTTTCAACATTATAATCATACCATCACTAATGTGTTTTCTTCATGTTTTGTGTTCTAGGCCGAGTGCATGCCACAAAAGTTGACAACCTTTGAATCTTGCTCAAGTCAGAGAGGATGCTTAACTAAGTTTTAAATATTCCCTTTGAAATATACAAGATAGTTATTTTCTTGAATTGAAGGATTTTCGTTCATTAAAATTTCTGCTTTGTTAGAAAATTACCCATAATTTTTGTTAAGTCCTGTTTTTGATCCTACCTTATGTCGCGTTAGAAAGCTAACGAAAAGACTCGCCTTCTTTTGGCATATAGCCAGTCTCATACTCCTTCCTCGTAGCTCCAGCTTATAATCGTTTTGTCTCCAACGCCGCTGATTGAGAGAATCTTGTCTCCATTGTCACTACTCCCACTGATGGCCGGCCGGCGACCCCACCATTCACCACCTTGTTCCTCCTTCCACCACCCCAAAAATTCAACCAACCACCTCAAAACGCAACTCCTCCACCAAAAAATACACCCCATCATCCCAAAAAACTCCTCCACCACCCCAAAACTCCAACCAACCACCTCAAAACTCAACTCCTCCACCAAAAAATATAATCTTACAATCTCTTCAATCAACTCATCCAATTCACCCCAAACTCTCTACCTCCATTATAAAGATTCATCCCAAATCAACTCAAGAAAACCTTCATCCAATTACAAGAGAAAAATCTCAAACCCATCATCTCAAGATTCCCTCTACCATCTAAAAATCTCAACCCCTCCGACAAAGGACTCCCATCCTCTTCCATAAAATACCTCCTCCCATCTCAAAAAATTCCCCGATATGAAACTAATATAAATAAATCCAAGAGAAAAATTTATAATACTATGTTCATCGAGCACGCCGAATCTCCCCTTCAAATCATCTCCTCTCTTCTGCCCTCCTCCGCGAATTATCACCCTTTATAACATAAACATGGTAATAGCTCTTTGCTATGAATCCCATCGTGGACATTCAAAAGGCCATGATAAAAACATTTAATTCTTCAATATCTCATAGATCTAATTCTGTTGTTTGAAGATATCAGAAATTTTAAGGGAGTTCTATTATCTCTTTTTCTTGCTTCTTCCCCTTACGTTGGATAACTTTTCCCTCCACTGTCAAATGCCTATGGGACCTTTTTTACTCCCCTTCCATGACAAGCACAAAACTCACAACCCATTAATGAATTATTCCCCTTTATCCTATAATCGGTCCTCATCCTCAGTCCTCATCCCTCTAGTCCCTTATATGTTATGAGGAATGGTTTTGTTTTCTCTAGTTTGACTATTAACAATCCAGTTGCTCGGTTGCTAAATTACAAGGAAAGGAGAAAGAAAATCTCAAAAACTAGGACTAATTTTACTAAGAGGCCAAGACGTTGTACTTGTCTCTCGTTGTCGAATGTTCCTGGGCCTCCTGCTAAAAAGTTGATTAAATCTTCTCTTGACATTGAATACGTTATCTCGATGAAACTACAATATTATCAACTTTGAACAACAGATGCTAGTAGTTTAAAGAACTATAAAATAAATCTATCTAATGTTGATCATCATCGCTGAGCAAAATGTTCAAGCTAAACGGAGATTCATGGATTGATGGCCTTTAATCGATGCTATCACGAATTCACCTATGCAAACCCAGAAGTTTTTGGAATGTACCATATCAGACAGATAAGATTGATAAAAATATGGTAAATATGGAATATCAACTCGACCTGCCTTCACCGTCCTAGTCTGTGTTCACCGGAAGATGATTTACGATGGATACCGGAGCAAGACATTCGACCTGAGGTGGAACCTCTCCTCATGTGGACCGCCAGATAAGTATTTTGGAATAAAATCAAATAGCCCACATGAATTGATGTTGGTATGCAAGATCTATGATCAATCCTGATCCTTTCTAATCAAGTCCATCTTATTGAACGGATCGGACAATCAAGCAAATAAAACGGTAGACTATCGGAGTATTCTGGTGAGCCTTCATGGAGATTGACATGGGTCAATTAGAGGATCGATCAAGGTACGAAAAGAGCCATTGATTTTTCGAGGTAAACCTGACTCGATCTTATTTTCTTTGACTTATTATAAACTTAAAATTTGTTATGTTTTGTCATTCCGTCTCTTAATATTAAAGAAATCGCGGTAGTTGTTCCTCAACAATCTCTAAATGACAAAATAAAAACTCTTAGTTGAACTCACCGTAGGGGTCTCGTCACACTTACAATTGCTTTCTTTAACACTTGTTGCCGCTATAAGTTTGATATTTTATTTTTGAAACTTTATGTTTTGTTATTACCGCCGACCTTTATCCTTTCTGTAGGCTTTTTATTCCACATTAGTTTTGGTATCGTATTTAGGCATAGCAAAAGAGGGATCTGGTTGGGTTTCTCAGAACATCTATTTTCTTCTAAAAAAACCTTATGCTTTTCAAATTCATTTGAACTCGAGCATTCCTTTGGTTTTTGACGTACATGGAAAAAATCATGTGAAAAAACACTTAACTAAATCATAGGGAAAGAGCACTGGAATATTTTTATAATCAACTTCAATCCTTTTCAAATAAACCCACACTCCTTTGTGGTGATTTTCATCAAGTTTTATTAAATTCATAAAAACTCTCTAGCCATATTAATTCTGTCCAAGGTTCCATGTCCTTCCTGGATTTCATATCTCTCCTTTATCTTGATGATCTTCAACACCTAGACGCCCATTTACTTGACCTGCACTCCTCAGTCAAGGTAAATCTATTTTGGTGAAAAATTGATGTGGCTACGAGTGGAATTTTGACCTGAACCGTGTCTCCTTCACCTGTAAATTCTATCCATTCAAAGATCGGACTACAACCCCCGATTATCTCCGTAAAAGACACTTAAACTCCCTCAGCCCTTCAAGCTTAAACCTTTCTTACTGTTTTATCCTCCCAGATTTTAATAAAATTGTTAATGATTCCTCGACCTTAGACAACCTCCCAACCTTCTACCCTCATACTCTAATACAATTTAAGACATGGAAAATCTTAGACTGGATATTGATTTTTTCAAAACATCAAAGATATTCAATCATCCTTGAGAAACCCAATCTAGTCCTTAAAATCTTTCAATCGGACTTTGAGCCTTATAACAACTTGATTGCCTCCTCAATTTTTGAAGAATCTTTTCAAACAGCACCAAAAATCAAAGTATCTCCTCAAGTGGAACCGAAAATTCAAAATTCTTTCACAGCCCATGAAGAATTCAAAGTTAAAATTAACATCTTGAAATTGTGAACCATTTAAGTGCACTCATTTCACCCGCTACAGGATATATAAGCCCATCAGAGAAACTTTTCAAGTCTCTTATACCCTTACCTCAAGACGTGACACTTCAAAATAACTTAACATTGGCCTGTACCCACCTCACCCAAAACCAAATTGATAACTTAAATCTCCCCTTTACCACCTGTCAAACTAGCCTCTTTTCAAATGTCACAAAATAAATCGGCCCCCATGGTTTTTCATTAATTTCATCAAATGAACCTGAATGGTAAAGGAGTAGTCTCAATTAAATCAATCTTGGACTTTCTCAATAATGGTCATATCCTTAAGGAATTCAATAATACTTTCATCAACCTCATCCAAAAAATCCCCCGTCCAAACTCAATTAAAGATTTTAGACCAATCAGTCTTTGTAATGTAATCTACAAAATGGAATCCAAAGTCATGGTCAATGCACTAAACCTCATCTCCAATTCTCTCTCCTCTCTCCTTCCGAGCCGGTCATTCAAGGCAGGGAGCTCCAAGATAATATCTTATGGCCCAGAACTCACTCCCAGCACTATATCAAACTCAAAACGCAAAAACGGGTCACGCTTGCTAAAATCGACACAGTAAAGCCTTCGGGAGAGAGTTAATCGACTTCCTCCTCGATGTCCTTAAGAAACTGAAATTTTCCCCTGCATCTATTAGATTAATCTTAACAGAATGCATTTCGTCCTGCTCAATTTTGCAGATCAAGTAACGGACAAACCACTACTCCTTTTCTAAACCATCTTCATGCCTTCATCAACGTGAACCCCCTTTGTTCCATTCTCTTTACCTTTTATGTTCTCGTAGGCCCTCTACAAGTCTCACATCTTTTCAAGTCACACAAAGATTAAAAAGACATTTTATCATAAAGAAAAAGCGTCTCTAAAATTAATCATTTGCTATTTGTTGACGAGTAGTTTCTTCTTCTTCATTCATTTAAATCAGTATTACTTTTAAAGCCCTCCACCCTCAAAAAATAAAAAATCAATCCTAAATAATTTAAAAATTAACCATTTTGATAGTTTTGGTAGCTATCTTGGAGTTTCTCGATAATGTTGCTAAAAAGAAAATCTTCTTCTACAACTTAGTCGATAAAATAAAATAAAAAATTTTAAGTCAGAAACAAAATTTCTTAACTTTTCTAGAAGAGTCGCCTCATTAAGTCAGCTTCTTCAATCGACCTGGTTTATCCAAATGCGGATTTATAAATTTCGCCGCTACTTCATTGAAATCGACAAACTTTTTGCCAATTTCTTTGGGGAGTGTCGCAAATTAATAAAAATTTTACTTTATCAATGATTTTCTCTCGCCTTTACTACCAAGATTTAGGGATCGGGATCCGCCACCTACATCACTCAACCTTCCCTCATCTAAAGAAATTTGGTTGGCGACTTCAACTCACCGACTCCCAATGAACTCTCTCTTTAAATCCAAATATTATCCAAATTCCTTCCCCATTCATAAATCAAAAAAGAATAAAAATACCCATTCTGACTCGCAAAGCCTCTGATCCGGGGTCTTAATCAAATTAGCAACCATGTTTTGGGAAAGATGGAAACCAGCTGAACATTTAAATCGGGAAGACTTTTCGATTCCTAACCTGCATACAACCCCTTCTCCACACACCAACCAGCTCAACAATTCCACTTGCCTCCCATTTAAAGTTAGCGAATTCCCCTCGGTGAATGGTCATCATCGAACACCCCTTCTCGTACAACTCTTCTCTCTCCGCATATTGTCAACAAAATCTTCATGATCAAACCTACTCAAAATAATGATAAACCCACTTGGCCTTTCCCCACCTTCAAAACAAAAGATATTTACAAAAAAATCAACCAAAACTTCATTGACATTTCAAAAATCCCTTCAAACTTAGGAAAATTCCTAAAAAGACTTGGAAAATATCTGGAAGCTCAAGATTCCTCAGAAAGTTAAAATCTTCATTTAGAAATTGCTTTTAAATCGTCTGCCAATCCAAGATAACTTATCGAGAAAAACAAAAAAATGTATCACCACTAAATGTGTCTTTTGTATTGAAAATGAAAAACAATCAACTAATCTTTTCCTTTGTCCTTTGCTGAAATAATTGGAACTACCACAACCTTAGTCCCAAAAACCAAAGGCAAACCTATAATATTTTTGATATCGTGGTCTCCATTATTAATTCAGCACGATTCGCTAACTCCCAACTCTTTGTAGTACTGACCATCCGGCTCACCAGAAATGACCTCACTTTCAATCAAAGTTCAATGTCCCAAAGAAATGTTCTTAAAACTAGCATATATTTAGCTACCTCTTGAACAAGACACACCCCGATATCGATCTTTTCGGGCTATACCATCCTTTTCGCCATAACTGGGAAACACAACAAGAATCATGGTCTCTATTTTATTATCGATAATTTTATATTGTAGGTTTGACTAGAACTTCCTCGAAGATTGAAAAAGAGTTTAAGATTGGAAATCCTTGACTAATGAAAAACCCAAGGATTGCCAGTAAGCTTTTTGTATCCAACCCGACATCTAAGCATTTTGCTAACTTGCTTGATATTTCAATTAGCTCTTAATTCGATGGATTGTAATATTTTTGAATTTTAGTTCTAATAGTATTTCTATTATGATAACAAGAAAACAATTGTAATGAATATTTATAATTACTACATGCATTATTTATCAAAAAAAAAAGACAAGCTATTTAAAATTTTCGGCCACTTTTGTAGTCAAGCTGGAAATTTGTTTCTCCCAACTTGGATGTCTCTGATTGGGTGGAACTTGCTTCACGGTACTTGCCTATTTAATCTAGTTTGTGGTTAAATGTTTTTTAAATTTTCAAGTAATTGAGGTTGTCAGTTCAACCTCATAAGTATATATGTAAAGTCACAGATGAGTATGTTTTGTGTCAGTTGTGCATTCATGTAGGATAGATAGTAAACATATAGGATGGAACTTCTATGACTTTTGCATCCCTTCCTCTATGCCTTGATCAATTCCCCATTTGGTGGCTTCGATCAAGCTGATTTTCTTTCTCTTGCTTTGTAGATTCAAGCATTGTAGCGATGATCATGTGTCTTCACATCTTCATTATGCTTGAGTTTGCTCTTGAGTCATAGCTTTGGGATAGAGCCTATATATATATATATATATATATATATATATATATATATATATATATATATATATATATATATATATATATATATATATATATATATTAATTTACGATACATCGTCCGAATGACCTTGAGTATTGGCTGTATTTAGTTATGCGAGGGTGCCCCTTCTTTTCTATTGACCACATGCTCATGAAATCATTCTATTTATGCTTTTGTCCTTGTCTCTGCACATCCTCGTCTGAGGAATGTCAAAAGAATCGGACGCCCCTTGTCTCTCGTACATCCTTCTCTTGCTTTGATAGGCGTTAGTATGAGTTAAAGATGGACTTCCATCTCCCAATCTTTACTCGCTTTGACGCTGATCCTTGCTTGTCGGGCGAGGTTGTGCTCCTCTTTCGACGATACTTATCCTCGAGCCGGTGCTCATTCCCTCCTCAACAGAATAAGGCATCTCATACTTCGCTTTTGCTTTTATGCTTTTAAAGGTCGGATTTGTCGCCATCGCTCTCTGACTTTTGCATCCTCTCAATCACCTGCATACGATGTTTTTAGAGACGGAGTTTTGATAGGTTATGACTAAGCCCCCGAGCGCCTGTGCTGCCTACGCATCTACTTATCGCTCGAGGATCGTCAAACGTAGTTCACTTTGATGGATAGTTTAGACTCGTGTCCGAGAGTTTTTTAGGTGTTTTATGCTCTTACCCATGAGCCGTTAGCACTTTATGCTCTTACTGTAGAAATTGCTAAAGTAATTTTTATGCTCTTACTACGAGTTGCGGATCCTTAGTACATTTAAGGATATTATTTTTACCGATGACTACTTATGGGTTCCACCTTCTTTTCCTTCCCCTCGGGGTCAAATACTTGCATATATTCTCTCGGCATGTCAGTCTTGATTTCCAACAAGTGGCCAAGGCATCATGTATGAGCAGGCATCAAGCTTCCATTCTACACTCGATACTTAGTCCTCAAAGACGGGCTGGGACGCTACAAGCGAGACTTGGGTATCTTCCTTGTCAGTATTAGACCTTCATTTTCGATCATCGAAGTATTCATAGTCATAAATCAGGTGGATGTATAAACGAGGTACCTCTATACTTCAAGTGTTATACCTGCGCATATTTTGCACTCGGGTATATGCTCTGGGTACGCCCGGGGTTTCTATCACAAGTCTTGCTTTTGACCTTTACCTTACCTTTCGTGTCTTGTGCTTTCTCGCATGCATTTCTCTCAAGCATCACGATTTCCATCTTAAGATTGTAGCTCCACCTCAGAAGCTTTAACATCTTAACTTTGAGGGTTACTTGTTAGTATAAGCCACAGGATTCCAAGGCCCTTAGAGGTTGTGGTTCCGGATGTCCTTGTCCTTTAGAAACGACGATGTGCTCCTCATATATTCCTAATTAGCCTTAAGCAGCCTTAGTAAATAGACGGTCTCTATTCATATGAATATTCATACGTTGAATATCGAGAGACTCAGAGTTTGGGCTTCAGTGTAAAAGATCCTCAAATTTCACGAGGATGCATTTCTTCTTGAACCTTGACAACTCTATGTATCTCTGGTATCACTGGCGGCTTAACACCCTCAAACTATCGACCTTAGTTCTCTTAGTTTTGTATGGATAGTGTTGAATAGAGCGTAGAGCTGCCTCCCTTTAGTATTATTTCGCTCTCGTAGGTGCTGCATTCCGCTCTTTCACCTCATCCGCTATTCCTCTACTTAGTTTAACAGAGCGACGTGAAAGGTGGATCGGGGCTTAATGCTATTTCTTTATCCCATTCATCATCACTATGACAGCCAGGCCCCAATAGTTTTAGCATCGTGTTTCTCGAACCTAGTCCTAAGTCGCAATCTAGGAGCTTTAAAGAGTACAACCTTTCGGATCGGCAGCCTTCACTGTGAGCCCCTCAAGTAACAGAAGATCGAGGGTTACTTGTTGATATGTACTTTGCCTTGTCAATGACGACCTGCTAGCATATCCGCACGCTTGTTCGGCAATCTTTAGCTTACCAAAGGCAATACGGATGTTATTTTAGGTTATGGTTGCGTTTTACGTGTATCAAGCCGCTTATATATGGTCAGATCGAGTCAAACGTAGTTCGGGGGTCTTACACTTTATCCTCTTATAGTTTATCCTCATGTTCAAGAGGTTGTACGCTTTTGCTTCCGTCCGAGAGTGGGGTCATAGTTTAAGCTCGTATCGCGGAGCATGGCGTGGTGCTTTATCCTCGTGCTAAGGATGGTGTTTGGGCAGCTTTATCCTCGCCCATGAGTGGGTTGGATGCTTATCTTCATGCTTAAGAGCATTTGAGTTTATTTAGAAATATTTGAACCTCTAGTTTCTCGACCCCATGTATTTCACCCTTGTTCTCGATACCTCTTGTTTAGCTTCAGAGTCTCAACCCATCAACCCGCTTCTACGAGGATGTGTGTCGTCAATTTACATATTTGGGCATTTGTCTTCTAGGTGGGATATCTGCCTGCAGCTTCGCCATGAACGTATTTCAGAGTACTGTCGTGCCCGTTCTACTTTGAAGAACTTGTCTAGAATACTACTTGGTTTGTCGTAGAGTGGGGGCCCGGCAAGGTTTGACTATGTATTACGTCATTGACCCCTAGCTTCCTCTAGCTTCTAGGAAATACCTCGCATTTGGTGACCAGATCCCTGTGTTCGTATATTAGGCGCTCTCGCTCTTCGTCTCCTTCCTTATCAATATGTACGGGAAGGTAGATATGAATTTTGCCTTCATCATTTCCCATGGACGCAGGCCTTTACGCAATTCGCTGAAGCGTGGCGTGGCTCTATCCTCTCAACCCCTTAGTTTCTGTGGAGGGTGTTGATAATTATTGTGGGAACGCCATGAGATGCAATCATTCCATAGTGTATGTTCATGGATGTATCTCAGATAATGTAATATCTGACATCAAGCTGAGGAATCGTCCTTGAGCATCGTTGGCCGGCTATCACCTCGGAAATATTCCTAGGAGCTCACTTACGGACATAGCGTCAATTCACGCACCACACGTGACCGCTTCTCAGATAGCGCGCCTTTTGAATTCACGCACCACATGTCCTCGCTTCGCATCTTCTTCACCGATACGCACGGAGATTAGCCATTCCTCTTCATCGCTCTGCTGACGCGCTTCGATCGGGAAGCGTACCTATCCGCATGCTTTCGCCTTGTTCTTCAATGTTGAAACATCTGTGAGATTTCCTCCCGGCAAGACATTCATAGGCCGGGAGGTCGCCCTCCCAAGTCCGTCAAAGACGATCTCTTAGGAAGAATGATTTTATTTTGGTTTTCTTTTAGGAGTCAGATCGCTTCCAATTCGAGGAATACCGGTGGTCAGTTCCCCTGTATTTAATATTTTGCAGTGGGCCTTTTTCTCCAACCTCTCGCTATGTGCTGGTTTGTCACCTCTTTGATTAAAAACACGCAAGTAGTGGTTTGGTGTATACCCAACCCTCGTGGTTGAGTTCTTTATTTCAACCCATCCTTTCCGCTCTTCATCATGTTTCTGCCTCTGCTTAACCTATGTATTTTGTTTCTTAAGTAATCACGAGAAGCTGTTCCATGGCTTTGTCCTCATCGACTATAGCTTGCCTTTAGCAGAGGCCATAAGCTTTTGACTATTTCATGCTCTATTTGGGTCCTTTCTCAAAAACCTTTGCGGGGTGTCGTCACTAATCTTTCGTCGAAATGGAAATGTAGATTCAACTCTTTAAATGCTTGAATCGTATCTTCTCTACTTTTGTAAAGCCGAGATGATGCCGAGACGTTGATTATCCGGGGCGCTTTGCCCTGCTCCGGCCGGGATTTGTCCCTTTTTTGTAGTATTTGGCATCAACAAAGCGGGTTATTCTACTACAAATGGATTTTCGCCTCTTTAACTATTTTCTCCATCCTATCTTTTGTATTTATTTCTTTTAACATCAAAGCTTGCCAGTGGAACAATATTTATTGAAGCTGCCAAGCCTTTTAAAATAATATAAATCTCAAGAATGAAATTAACCCTAATCACGCAATAGTGTACCAAAGTAGATGATATTGCGCATTTATAGATAAGTACATAATATTATTCAACTTAAGATTTTAATATAAAGTCATTAGCCATGCTCAATATCTTTTACGAAGTTCATAAATTCGTTACAAGCGTAATATCTCCAAGATGATGGCACTCAACAACAATAACATAAGTATATCTCAAGAAAGACAGTAACAACACGCAACAATCAATCGACCTTACTCTAACAACTGACAACGACGACATCACAACTTAACAACTAGCCAACTCAAGAACACAAATCCATATAATCAACCTCAACCCCTAGGAGAAACTTATGCCCATCTACATGTTATTTCACCAATTAACGAAAATTTAAGTAAATCAATCGAATCAGAACGAAGTACGAAGCAATATACTGGACAATACAACTCAACAAACAACATCAACTCATATACAACTCTTCCTAAACTTAATTCAACACTACCTATAACACCTCACGGCACTACTGCACACAACCCAACGACTCAACCCACAACGCATATTCAACATATAATTTAACACAAGATCACATATATACACATACACATATCCGTAATCAAATAGTTAATCAACACCCGTGAGATAGATACTCACCTCGGTTAGCTATAAAAAAGATTTACATTAATCCAAAAAGAACTCAATATAAGCCCTTATTCCAACTGTCCAATCGCCTTTAAAGTTCTAACGTCTTCGATATTAACAACTAATCATCACATTTCTAACCATCTTAATTCAACCCCCAATTAACTACTCAATCCTCACAAACTCATTTTTTTTCGAACATTCTCTTAATCCCCTAAAATCACAACCTATACCTCGAAACAAATCTCTACTAAAAGTCCAAGAGTACACTTCTACCATTTTAAAACCATTTAGAAAAAAAGTCAACAAAAAAGTCACCAAAGGCAACTATAATCCTCAAAATTTCAACCCCATAAATCGATTATTATCACCTCTTATACGATAATCTAACCTTTACTTTACATTCTATATCATTATAAATGTCAAAAGCTCAAGGTCAACTCAATATATACCAAACGCCAACATCCTCAAAAAGTCATAAAATACCCAAAAAAGATTCAACTTTCTACTATAAAACATGTAGGATGACTGGGAAACTCTCCAAAAAAAATTTAGACCGAAACTTGTGCTAAGAGGGAAGAAAATAGAAGAAAATCTTCATGGAAACGGGGAAGCGGGTTCAAGTCTAAGGAAAATAAGAAGATGATGATGATTACTAAGCACCAAGATAAGTACGAAATGGTATAATGGAGTCAGGTAAGATATCTCAAGAGTTGTGCACTTTCTCAAGTTTTGGCTGTTTAGCTTCCCATCTATGTTTAACAACAAAACTCAAACATAAACTTAACTTCTAACCCAAATAATATTACAATAATGCTCATCCGAAATCTTGGTTAGTTACTACCCACTCCACAAAAAGTTCGCCTCGAAATTTAACTCACAACCACGGTGAAAGCACTCACCGAAACAATTCAAAATCATAAAGCACATAAACAAAACAACTTTACCCCCTACGCGAAGTTCGAAGTGGCAACGGCTCCTCATATCATCTTCTGCTGCTCCCACGCCGCCTCCTCTACGCTGATTCTCGCACAACACCTTTACTAAGGCCACCACTTTGTTCCTCAATACCTTTCCTTCCGATCAAGAATCTTCACCGATTCCTCAAAGTAGATCCTCTTCAAGTTCCACCGTACCGAGCTAAGAACACGCGACATTAATTCGAATATACTTCCCTCAGCAAGTATTGGCCAATGGAACACATCAGCGAATTTTGTCCAACCCGGAGGCAACGCTAAACGGTAAGCTACGGGTCCCACTCTCGCCAAGATTCAAACGCAGTCCAACATGGCACCTGTCTCAACTTCCCTTTCCTCCTAAACCGCACATTCCCTTCCATGGCGATATCCTCAAAACACACGACTCCAACTTCGAAGGACAAATCTACCCTAGTGACGACGATATTTCTTCGACTGGCCCCGCTGGCTTATCCTCGTGTTTTGGTCAGATCAACTTATCCTTCCACCGAAATCTCAACTAACTCCGAACCAAACCTTCCTCTCTCCCACTTCTTTCCAAATGCATCGGAGTCCGACACTCGCCTCATACAACGCCTCAAATGGTGCCATCCGGATACTAGTATGAAAAACCGCTGCTATACGGGAACCCATCTTTACTAACTCGTCATCCCAACTCCCCGGTAAACTCGTAACACAAGATCGAAGAATATCTTCCAAAGTTCTGACGGTTCTCTCGTATTGCTCCATCCGTCTGGACGGAAAGCATGCACTCAACTCCAATCTAGTCCCCAACGCCCCTCGAAACCCTCCTGCACTCGAGGTGAATCTCGGTGATCGCGGCTTTAAATCATCGACACCGAACCCCACGTAGCTTCACAACTGATCAACATACATCTTCGCTAACTCTCCCGTCCATCTGATCTAATACGAAGAAATGTTTCCATTTCCGATGTACCCCATCCACAATCACCCGTGATCCCATCATTCCGCCTCAACTTACCTAGAAGACCGAATACAAAGTCCATGGTAATATTCTCCACGCCCACTCGTAGCCTGTGAAGAGTTTCAAGAATAAATCCTCAAGGGATGTCTATGCTCCGCCTTCACCCGCCGACAACCAAAACATTTCGCTTCTACGAATCCCAAGAATTTCCCCTTCATTCCCCGCCACCGTAGTCAACCCCAAGTCCTTGTACATCTTTTTTGCTACTGTGATGCATGCTATATGAAGCACAGCGAGCCTCCTCAAGAATCTCTTCTTCAACTCATCCAACTGCACACATAACCCGCCATCCATCCTCGCAGCTCCACTCTCAACCTGTAAAATCCCTCTCTATGTCCCCATTCTTACTTCCCCACTGACAGAGCTTCTCATCTCGCGCTGCACTCCAAGATACTCACAAAAAGTGTTGCTGTGTCGAATCCTTCACATAAGCCAACAACTCACCATTGTCGCCAATATCAACTTTCAACTCCAGCTCCTTCATCTCGCTTGGCTCCTTTCGCTTCCCTTCCGACTCGCAGCATCTCGGCATTACATTTGCTTTCCTAAAGTATTCATCGTTTATTATCATAGTCGGTGATAAATTCCATCCATCTCCTCTCGTCTCAAATTCGTGTCTCTCTCTGCCGGTAGTACTTCAGACTTTTGTGATCGTGAAAATCGGCATCTAACCCTGTTAAGCAATGCCCACAACTTCAATGAAAATAATCGCTTCCAACTCTAGATCATGGGTCGGTAATTCCTCCTCATGGTTACTCAACTGTCGGTAGAAGCCATAGCAGTC
The DNA here is from genome assembly GCA_019722365.1 of Lithospermum erythrorhizon. Lineage (NCBI taxonomy): Eukaryota > Viridiplantae > Streptophyta > Magnoliopsida > Boraginales > Boraginaceae > Lithospermum > Lithospermum erythrorhizon. Next base: position 43,800 of record JADFUC010001412.1, on the reverse strand, counting down.
ACTTCCTCCCATTTTGCATCAACACACGCTGATAACCCCCGCCAAGATCAACAGATCACTTAAACCTTCGCACTTGATGGTAAAGCTAAAACCGACGCAGTAGTCAATCCCGCCTCAACTCCTCAAAACACCTCTCACACTCCTCATCCCAAATGTGGAACTCCCTTCCCTCGGGCTCAACCTCGGGTCATCTGAGTCGCAATCAACGAGAAATCTCTAATAAACCTCTTTATAATACCACCCAAATCCCAAGAAACTCGGCCACCTCGGTCACACTGTAGTCGCTCCCAATTACTCATGCCTCCACGCCTCGGTGGTCCACAAATACTTTCACCGATATCACATGGCCCAAGAACCCATTTTCTCCAACCGTAATTCACATTTTCATAAACTTAGTGTCCAATTTGGCGTCAGCCTTCTAAATGTCTCCTTAAATTATGTTCTCGTGGCTCCTCCGCATCACTTAGTGTATCGTAATATCAATAATAAACACAATCACAAATTTATCCGTGAACCTCGCAAACACCTGCTCATTAAATCCATGAACTGTGCATTAGTCAACCAAACGGTATCACCATAAACTCATAATGCCCATACCGGATCGAAAGGCTAATTTTAATGTCACCTCCTTAATCCTCAAATGGTAAGTACCCGGATCTCAAATCAATCTTCGAAAATACCTCGCACCCTCAACTCGATCAAATAAATCATCTATCCTCAATGATACCCGTTCTCGATGGTCACTTTTATCTTTAACCGGCCTCTGTGAGGGCTCTATGATACAACCTCAACGTACCATCTTTCTTTCACAAACAACCCCACGGAGAAAAATCCCGGTCTCGACAAAAACCCTTATCAAGTAGTTCCTTCCAACTCGAAGTCTTCATTTCCCTTAACTTCATGGGAGCCATTCTATGCGCATTAGAAATCGGTGCGCACCCGAACAACCCCACCGCAAAAATCCACTTCTCTCTCCGGGTGGTAAGCCCGGCAACTCCTCCGAAAAACATCGACATACTCACGAACAACTTCAGATATCCTCTAACCCGTGCTCCTCTCTCTCCAAAGTCGAATTTCACATACCCTAGATACTCCAAAGACAACTTTTCTTCATCAACTTCCCGGCCCCAAAGGATTTAAATAAAACTTCGATGGAAAAATCTTCCTATCTCCTCAAACACAACATCAGTCTACCCTGACTAGCAAAAGAATTCCTCATGCGCCTAATTTGGCGTGACGCCCAACCATATTCCCAAGATACATCAAATCTACCAATCTAAACGAAGTAGATCCAACTAACAATTGATCACTCACTCTTAAGTGGACAATCTCTATATACATGTCTAACTCCTCAACCCGACTTCAACCGGTGTCATAATATTAAGGAACAAGTACATTCCCAACATACGTAAAATATCCACAAAACTTCGAAAGAACGCGTGAGTCTGCAATCAAACAGTATCCTAGCCTCTCAGATTAAATAACAACAAGGTACCTCACACACTGGCCGGAGTGTCCAAGGCCTCCCCGCCGAGTGACGCATCATCCGGCTCGCTACCCGCCGGCCCCTCGGTACCCAACTCACACTCGACCTCCGCTGGCCTCCAAATCATCCTCCGCTCCTCCGGTACCTCCTCGCATCGCACAAGGAAGAGTGTATCGTCTCCGCCCACTGAATACCGAGGAAAAACTCGATATGTGCCCAGTCTCACGACATCGAAAAGCAAATCATCTCTCTCTCGACAATCCCCGCATCCTATGGCCCACCGCCCACAACGGAACATCGAATATCGCCGAACCCCGCACTCCCTCTCGAGATCCACCGATCCGACAGACATATACCCGGTAAAGAAGAAGTCAGCAGAATAGCTCTGCTTAATCCGGGGTGTAATCGAACGACTGGGCCGGACGAGTCAAGCTGAAAGGTCCTAATTGAACCTCGAACTAGTGATCCACCGGCATCGACTCACCTCCCCGTCCTACCCTCTAACCCTCTCGCCTCAGTTCGCCAATTCCATCTCTACTTTCAATGTTGCCTCAACTCATGGAAACTGGTGAAAGTCATCAAGGATATATGGTGGCGAATCTCATATCAACCATCCTGACCAGAATCCCTTCCGCCTCGGCTCCAAAGCGTGATGTCGAAGTGAGGCGACATAACTCACTAAACTGCCTCTCGTATTCCTCAACAGATCGGTCACCGTCATCAAAATCAAATCCCTCTCCAAAGCAGCCATGGGTAATTACAGCACAATTCTCCGAACAACGCCACAGTAATTCCCAAGTCACCCGGTCCTCCCAGCAATGTGAGATAGCTCAGAAGTTACCCCACCACCCAGAAGCACTCCCCATGTAATCACATGAACCCGACTTAGCTCAAATACCCATGGGCTGAAAATGGTCTCCGTATCAAACTCGACGGGTATCAATCTATGAACTCCACCCCAAGGAACTTCTGGGATCTCTCTTCAGAACCGTCAAAGAGCTTACTCCTCGAATATCGTACCTCCCGCCGGACCTATCCGAAGCAGCATATCCTCCTCAACATGTACTCATCCCTAGCACAGTCAATCGGGACATCGGGGCGCATCTGAACTCTATTGCTCCACACCTGGGCTCACTACCACAACTCCACCGGCACGCCGGGCCACCTCTAGCCTTAGCCTCTACTACCCCTCGGCTCTACCACGGGCACGTCCCTGCAGCATCGTCGCCTATCGCCTCCACTCCTTGGGCGGCATCCTCAATAGTCTACTTAAAACGAAAAGAAAGACCAAATTCCAAGAAAAGACCCAACTGCATAACCCAGTTAACGTAACCGTATAGACATTACCCGTAGTCACCAATCGATGGATGACTAATTTTAGAAGAAACCTCGCTCTCAAAACAACTCCAACAAAAACAATATACAATCAAAAAAAAAATACTTTTAAGAAAAAGAATCCATCGTGGCATTCTAACTACATAATAGTAAATCTCAAATATACAACATAACTCCAAAGTACTAAATATATCAAACTCTACAACAACAAGAATCCTAAATAAACAACTATACGCATAACAACTACAATTCAACAAAATAGAGATCACAGGATCGACCGCCACTCCGCCGCTCACCTGCTCTAAGGCAATAAACACCCGAATCTCGGAGATGGAACAGCCATTCACATGTCAACCTAGCAATGAAATTGCTACCATATAGCAAATAGGGTGTAAGCCGCTTTTAAACTTAGTGAATATAAATCTCAAGAATGAAATTAACTCTAATCACGCAATAAATAAGTACCAAAGTAGATGATATCACATTTATAGATGTGTTGGTACATAATATTATTCAACTTAAGATCTTAATATAATGTCATTAGCCATAAAAATTCATTATCTTTACGTAAGTTCATAAATTGCTAGCGTATCAATCCAAGATCATGGCAATCAACAATAACATACGTACATTTCAAGAAAGACAAAGAATAACACGCAACAATCAATCTAATCTTTACCTCATCAAATGACAACGATTTACATCACAACTCAACAAGTAAACTAACTCAACACACAATCAACTTTAACAATAGTAATTTCAACTCAACAACTCAACAACTCAACAACTCAACAACTCAAAAAGCCTTTTACAACTCAATATAAGTCCGGATTTCTACAACTAATGCCAAGATAATCAACCTCAACCCGCAGTGAGAAATCTTATGCCCGCCGACATGTTTATCACCGAATCGTAACGAGGTACTTTATGCAAATCACCGAATGGAACGGCACGGCAATATACCGGATAATACAACTCAACAACAACATCAACTCATACAACTCTAATACCACTCAACATCACCTATAACACTCATGACTTAAAACAACCCAACGACCCAACCCACAACGACATATTCAACATATAATTTAACACAAGATCACATATATACACATTCACATATCCAGAATCAAATAACATCCGCCAGATGTATACTCTCACCGGATTAGCTATATAAAACTCCGCAAGAATCACAACAACGGACCTTCCTTTATCATCAACGCCTAAACAAACATTCAAAAGTATAATTACTACTTATAATATACAACTAGTAATATCACATTCTACTATATATTTAATCTCATATTTATACTCCCAAAATAATTCAACGAAAATCCCAAGTATAGCCTTTTGTTCTAAACTTAAGCCCGCAACTTCCATTTTAAATGATCAAATTCCACTTACTAGTTTCAAAAAGCCCTAAATCGCTCCGATATTACCGTAAACTAATCATCACATTTCTAACCATCTTTAATCTCAAACCCAATTAATTCACTACGAAACTCATTTTTCGAACATTCTCTAATCACCTAAAAATCACAACCTATACTCCCCGAAACAACCCTAATAAAAGTCCAAGAGTACACTTCTACCATTTTAAACCATTTAGAAAAGTCAACAAAAAGTCGACAAAAGTCAACTATAATCCTAAAAATTTCAACCCCATAAATCGATTATTATCACTCTTATACGATAATCTAAGCTAGATGGCGATTCTATATCATTATAAATGTCAAAGCTCAAGGTCAACTCCAATATACCAAAACTCAACATCCTCAAAAAGTCATAAAATACTCCAAAAGATTCGAACTTTCTTACCTTAAACGTAGGATGACTCGAGGAAACTCTCCAAGAAATTCTTAGACTCAAGTTCAAGACGTAGGAAGAGAATTTTGAAGAAAATCTTCAAGGAAACGGGGAGGGACCGCCAAGTAAGTGGAAAAATAAGAAGATTTAATTTATTTACGACTCAAAGACCAAGATAAGTACGGTAAACGGTACATGGAGTTCAAAGCATATCTCAAGAATCAAGACTTTCGCTTCGGTTTTCGTTTAGTTTCGCCTCGGTTTAACAACATAACTCAAACATAAACTTAACTTCTAACCCCAAATAATATACACAATGCTCATACGGAACGGGTTATTATACGATCCTCCATCTTCCAAAGATTCTCTTTATTCGACTTTTTGTTTACATAGTACGACACATGAGTGGTTTAGTTATGAAAATTAATCTTCTTCTTGTGATGCATCTCTATCGTAAGAATGTGAGGATGGCGAAGTCCTGAGACTACGTGAAGCAAGGTGTCGCTACCATTAATTTTCTACAAAAAGAAGGAGAGTTGTTCTCAACTTCAACACATACATGGACACTTCAGTCTTCACCGTCCGTAGTCGGGTCCATACTTTTCCTGTGGATCACCTTACTCTCCCAAAAGTCAACAGTACCTTGACTTCGGCAATGGACGATGGCGAGTATGTGGTCGAAGAGACTTTGTCTTCTTCCACATACTCTTCTTGTGAGATCCATTACTTCCGCTTCTTTGAATATTAAGCATTTTTCAACGTGGATGCCCCCAAGACGGCGATACTACGTAAATTGCCTCATGTTTCCTATTTGCCTCCCTGTGTCTCTCTTTGACTCGGGAGGCCCATGAGCTTTTCTTTCAACAGCTCATCGCATAGAGGGAATCGTTACTCGCCATGGATACCTTCGCATCTTTAAGCCGCGAGACGTTTAAGGTCAAGTCCTCCTTCGACCTTTTTGGTTCTAAAGGAGAACTTGGTTGTTTTAGAAGTCACAACATGTGCTTCTTTCTTTTCGATCTTGGAAGCATCCTTTGGCTTCATTGGATCGTATTTAGCCTTCGAATAAGAGGGGCGCAAAGAATGGCGGGACGCCCCTTTCGTCATAAAGAACGCCGGCGCTCCATATAGCTCGCGCAGCCACTGGAAGTATTCCCCGCATAATGTACCTGCAAACCCTGCATGCCTTGTATACACATGTCGACGGGCCGGCGACGCCGGTAGCCTATCTTTTGCATTTCAAGTTCGTACTTCTCCATCGTCGCCGTTCATACTGTTCTCCTTTTCTCTCTTTAGAGTGCTTATCTCCATCATGCTAATCGTTCTCTTTGTATCAAGAAGCGTTGAGAAATCCGGCTTTCAGTTGAGCCCAACCTCATCTACAGAGGCAGCTCCAAGTTAAATACTCGCCTAACGATTCCTTTCAGAAATGAATGAACCTGCTTGACCATTTCATCCTCTTCGGGGTCCCAAAAAGATTGCTGTAAGTCTCAACAATGTGGGCTATATGTTGTTTCAGGGCCCTGGGCCCATCAAAATATTGAACTGGGTGGCTCACGGCCTATATGCGTAGGCTTCAGTAGTGTACGGCGTGACCTTTATCGTCACGACCTTTTATTGCCCCCAAGATATACTCATTCAAATAGAAACAGTTGAATCATTCCATTCATCGAACGATAGTAGTTTTACTATATTTCTTGTTGATCCATGCGACGAACCTCGAGTTCTACGCGATGATGCCAGATTATCCTTCCCGATAGCCTGAGCAATAGTTGCCTTGATGTTGCATCTCTTGCAACATATTTTCTACCACCCTTGTTAAGGTAGCCATTTGCTCTTCTTAGGAGTGTAATACCAATCATCACGTCAAGTTAGGGGAGTTTGCGTGAGTCGCGTATGAGCCGACTCCGATCGAGATCCCTAGTAGGCGAACCGCGTATCACAACAAATTGTCGAGTCTTCTCGATGCTTGTCCGTCGAAGTCCCTGTGATATTTGTCGAGAAAGTTCATTAATCTCAGCACAAGCCGCCTGCCTGCCTTCCTTGTTGTGACTTGTTCTGCTTCTAGAGCTCCTGGTAATATATTAGCCGTAGAGATTCTCACAGCCGCCGAGTGGACTTCCCCGTTCTGCCTCGTATATTTGATGGACTATCTTGTTGTGACTCCTTCTCCTTGTAGTATCCTTTGATACATGGAAAGGAGTTGAGATAGTCCCTTTGAAAACATCTCGGCACCGGAAGTGCCATAGACTGTAACTCAAAGAAGAATTTTTTTTTATTTATTTAAAGCGGTACAAAAATAAAATCCATCAGAGAAAATTCCTTAGTGTATGTTTTATGAAATCAAGAGATCGATCATTCAAACTTATGGATCCCTCAAGCTGGCTGGCGATTTGTAACTTGCCTCGACTCGACTGATAGGAGCTCGTATGCAGCTCGTCAATTCTGTTCGACTTGATCTTAGCCTTGACTTGATTTGATTTGCTCCGATATAATTTCCAGCCTGTGACATTGCCTTGGTCTCGATGGACTCGAGACCCGGTCCTGACTCGATATGTCCTCGGCTCGGTTTTAAAGAAGATGGTCCCTGTGCTAAGCATTGCATTTCGACCGATTCGTCTTGACTTGATCTCCGATCTATAGACTTGATGACTTACTACAATCAAGCATAAGGCCAGCCTCACCTTTGTATGGACTTAGGGATGTTCTCTGAAAGGACCTACAGAAATTAATGTCGCTTCTTACGAGACTTGGGTGAGCTATGCTACTCATCTGCTGGGATTCTCAGAGTTTCGAGATATTATTTGTCTCGTGGGACTCGATCTGGGATGTAACTCCTATCTCTGTCGCTAGACTCCGTGATAGCAAGCAAAGTTATTTGAAGTAACGTGATGCTTCCTTGCTTGCATTTTCATTAAATGCCTTACCAGCCTGGTTGCTGTGTATGACTTAGTGAGATTTTCCTCACTTCAAGCTTGACCTTTGTACTACAACGCCTTAGCAAAATTTTGTTGTTGTAGCTGATGACAAGATGAAGGTTTATATCTCAATCTTGTTGATGACACTCAATCGATCGTATTGGGCTTTAATAGTGCTTTCCGCCCGGATTCTAGCTATGTGACTGAATATTCAATTTATTTCCCATATCTCGAACTTGATTAATTAAACTCGATATTTTCGTTGTTCAATGAAGATGGCGAATAAGCGTGTTCTTTTAGCTTATTCTCTTAATATTCAAGCGTTTCGAGAGATCTGCGGTCGATTCTCATCGATTTTGTTGACTTGAAGAATTATTGCATTTTAGTAATAATTTTGATTTTAGGCGCTCTATTTAGGACAACGAGGTGTTTTCCAAACACCCGTGGTATTTTTGCTTCGCTGTTCAAAGATTAACTCTGTAATTCCAGCGCTGCCCTCCTCAGATTTTTTCATGTGTTTTTTTTGTGTATTTTCTCAATAAGATTCGATGTTTTTTTCAAAAAGTGGGGTATTTATAGTGATTCTGGATTCAGTACCTACTTCTCGATTTGGTTGCTTATTTTCGCTTGACCGCGATCTTAATCAAGTTAATTCTTGGCGCATTTATCTGAATCAGTTTGAGGAATTAATTGCCCTCCAAGAATCGGTGTGGTTCATTTTAATATGTAGTTAAGGTTCTGTGATCTTTTCTGCGCCAAACATTTCATAGCGAACCCCGAACATTTTTGAGTTTCTTTTATTTTGATCCTCATAACTTTGAGTATCCATTTTGAACCCAAAACTTTTGAAGCCTTCAATTTTTTAGCCTGCATTTTACCGGTTTTAACCCCAAAACCCTTGCTCGTATTTGCAGCTTTCACATTAAATTTTACTTACCGATCGTAGAATCCTACCTACACGTCACTTTGAATATCGATTTAATTAATTTTATTAAGTCAACTTTAATCATTTTAATTATAATTTTAAAAAATTTCATACCAATTGTTCTCATACTCTTCTTTCAATTTTTCATTCTTTTTGAGAAGGAAAAGAAGAAAAAGAGAATTAAGTTTTGAAAAATTTGCCTTTGAAAATTTTCATGTGAGTTTACCTCTTAAACTAAAAGTTTTTAATTTGTTGTTCTCTGCTCACTTGCTCACATGTTTAATATCTCTATCAGTCGTATAAAGAGTTTAATTTAAAGCATAGTTTCAATTTAGTAAAAAATTTGTGGTATAGTTTGGATCTTTTTTATGAATTGCAAAATCTATAGTATATATAAAAAGATTATCTAAGTAATGTGGTATCAAAATGCAATTTTGTTGGTGTTTCTATCAAAATTTTAATGTGCTGTAGGATTTCATTCGATAGTTTCGCCTATTTTCTCACATATTTATTGTTGGACCTATCATCTTAATCATGGTTCTTAGTCGTGTTTTTTCTTGTGTTTGTTTTGTGTTGTGCAAAAGGGCAACAAATCAGGCTATATTTACACCAGAGGAGGTTATAATTTCTTTATTTTCATGAATTATATATAAATTATTCTTTATCTTTTTAGTTCAAAATGTTTATACCTATTTTTCTTTACATCTGAATATGGATAGAGTATCAATGTAAAAACTTCATTATTGAATCTAATCTAATCAATAAGTTGACTTTAACTGGAATTAAGCGCATTAAATACTTGCATTATAAGTACTCTGACTTTGTTGTTTTCACTATCTGATTTTGACATGTTAACTCTCTTGAAATCTTAATTTACTTGATGTTATAGTAGTTCTTGCTCTCTGTAACTGATCGGATGCTTCACTTGTTGTGTTAACATGCACTTCCAGATTCCGGATTCCCTTTTTTAAGTTAGAGGTTTGAAGGTTGTCTTGGAAGCTATTCAATAGATTTGGAAACTGAAGTGTATCCAGCCCTATCCCTAGCTACTACAACTTACAATCACCATAATCAAATCATTGAGGTACCACAAAATAATTATCTTTCTACAGTGAACTTAGTGAAGTGGAGGTTCTATCGGGCATTTTTTATTTCCCTTTTTGCTACAATTGTAGTTGGAGCTTTTTCTAAGTGTGAGAACTGTATTGATGGCTACTTATTCATTGATAGTTGAAATTTATGGCACGAACATCTCATAGTTAGTCCCGAGACGAAGTAAACAAAATATTCCGCCCGTTAGTGGAATAATAATGGAAAGAACACAAGGCCATCTTTGACAGGACGACTCTTTTTAATGTACTTAATATGTGGTGCAGCCATGATGTCTTTTTTGTCATCACCTTTTTTCTTCTCACGTTAAAAACAAGCAATTACAAGACATATCGATGCGGTCCTACACGATTCCATTCTAACTAAGTTGAAGAGTTCTATTTGACATGTCTAAATAATTATTGGCTTAATTCCGTATACCCCTGAACTATTGGCTATGCGCCTAATTTTTCCCTGTTTATGCTTAACTTTTCAAATTGTTCCTAAATTAATTATCAATTTCCCCACTCATTCCTCAAGACACTTTTAGTATTAAAGTTAACATATTTCAAATTTTGAGGTATATTTTTCAAATAATAAAATATTTAAGTAGTTTTTTTAATTTCAAATTGATCTTTGTGTAATTGCTAAATATTTTATTATTTATAAAGATGCGCACTAATACAATGAACCTCTTCGGGGAAATCTATCTAGGTATAAAGAAGATTTATCAAACGACAGGTCCCACTACTGCCTATCGCTTCTAAACGCGCATTTCACTGCTGAGATGCCGATTGGATTGGATGTAGCCTCCTGACACTGGGTTTGGAATCTTGATTCGGGGCGCCTATTTCGGGCCGATCAGAGCCACTTCGTGCTCGACCATTGTGGCGATCCTAAGTCGATTTAGATTGGTGCTAGACGTTAGCGATCATGTTTCGATTTGATTTTGCGGCCTCAATTTGATACGACCTGACAGAGTCTCGATCAACGCCACCCTAGATCGATAGTACTGAGCCCGACCAGTCTCGACTGGATATGGTCCGAAATAGGAAGTTTTAACAACGTATACACGTATGGTTATCTCTGATTGATTCTTGGCCTATCTAATTTAAAGGGACTTTAGACTCGATTTGAATTGTAATTCAATTTTGTAGTATTTTTAACAATTGATCTCGCACATCTGTATCAAGTCGTACACAGAATTATTCCCAAACTCGGTACACATTCAGCGATACGCTCAGACTATCAAGAGGATGCCTTACACTGTATCCCGACAAATTGTGACAGTGGCTATTTAGCCTATATCATTTATTTATTTACTACAGTAGCCTCAAGCGCTAATCCCGTAGTTTATTTTGATTTTACGAGATTCAATTATCGATTCTCATGAGTTTTGGTCTCGATCCCGAAATTATCGCTATTGGTAGCAATTCAACCTTTGTACCTAATTTAGGCGTTTCTATTTTGGTCCTGGTTGAAGATTTTGTGTTCTCACTCACTTCTTCAATTTAGACACCTGCTTAAGACATAAAATAAGATTCGATTGCTTTTTCTCCTAAATAAGAACAATCTTCTCGCATTTTCTAAGCGAAGAATACCTTTGAGTTATTCTCAGATGCTAAATTCCCTCTCATGAGCTTTTATTGTATTTTTTGTTGTATTTTCAGATGATTTAATGAATGTAGATATCGATAGCTTGGCTTAATTACCGCTTAAATACTGCAAGAAATCAAGATACCAATAGTTCCGTGGGTAAAAATAAATTAAGCCATAATTATTCATTCAACTTTGAACTCCCATCCAATGGCAATTTATGCGGTTAAGCCTCGAGTTATCATGTTTAATCGAAATCAAACCAATTTAGTTTTGAATCGAACGATTAATGGCCTGATCTGGTTCAGTTTCGATAGAAGATGTCTAGATTTAGGGTAATTTGACTTGCAATAAGTGTTACACAATACGATCATCTTTCTCGTAATTCATCCATGTAATGCCACTAGCAATTACGACAAATATAAAACATCCAATGAATAAATTACAATATATAGCAGTAAAGTACCGAAATTATGCGTAGTGTTACAAGGAATACTGTTATGTATCTTGCTTCAAAATTTGAAGCTCCAATATGCATGACACTTCTCAATAAATCATGCCTTACTCAAATTTAAGATGGATCCCCATAATTGTCAATTCTTCTTTCTTCTTTCCCGGCCCATCCCCAGGCCCTAACAAAATGAGAGAATTGGAAAACACATATCCATACTTCAAGTCTTAAACCAAAGGACAAAACAACAGCACATTCAAGAATCTGAACAAACCAAGTTGAAGAAAGAGATAAGATATAGTGCACCAGAACACAAGAAGAAGCATCTCACATCCCCACAATTTACTTTTGCAATTTCTCATACACTATAATATCAGAAAATAAATTAAGATACGGGCACTAAGTTAAGGGAGCCCTACAAAATTATAACAACCAAAATTGAGCTTATAGATCTCTGCCTATCAAACTATTTTTTTGCCCCGCTCGAAGACTCTGGCTGAGGTTTAACAATGCTTAGTTGGCCACCATCCTTGTTGGCTACCGTTGCTGCTTTCGTCTCATTGCAATAATTGATGAACTTAGTCAACTCCTGCTCATCATGAAAGAGAAAAGTAAGATTGTTATCTAGGTGCAAACAAAGAATAGACAAATGCTTATGACATGAATAAGTTTCATATCATAAAATGCAGGACAAGAACAAAACACCATCTTAGTATACTTGAAATGCAAAATGAATGCCACAATACGGATTTCTTACATTTCCATTCTTATAACATAATTAAATTTTAGGACTCATGTATTACGCAGCCTTACCCCTATATAAATTAAATTCTACACAGTTTTCACTTGTAAAACCAGCATGCACTTAACATGTAAAACTCGTCGAAAACATGAGAATACAGAGTCAAAGGCTGCATCTATAACATTAGCTTCAGGCCCACGACCGAAAATGCTCTGGCAACTAATAAAATAGCAACCCATGATATTCCATTACAACTGAATTTTCTTTATATGTGGCGGTTGTTATTTTAATTTTAATTCACCTATTTGATATATGATGCCAGAGTAATAATTTAGCATCAACAAATTTAAAGCTCTTAGTAGTTTCGTAGTTAATTTCAAACAACAACCAAGAGCAACTCCAAGCTCAACCAGTGACATATCACATTTCTCTAACTAGAATTACATGGAAATAATACTAGTTAATTATTACACGGCCAGCAAACAAAACTATACATATTTTACTAAGATTGGCTCAAGCTGACTAAATGAAATAGTGTATTCCATATATATGTGCAAGAAGTACCGAAAAGTTTTAAGCAATAAAAACATATGGACAGATTCTAACATATTGTAGACAGGTTAGCTATCAATCAAAGCTCATCTATGAGCCAGAAGGCAAACAATTTCTTCTTCAACCATTTTCTGCAATATAATATCCAAAGATCATATCTTTCAGCATAGCACAAAAATATTAAATTCAACAAAATTATTCTAAATATTCCTACAGGTTCTAAGCAAATAACTGAATCATATGACAAAACATAACTCTTTGTTGACTTGCATTGTTGATAAACAGTGTAATCTGAGCTTTTATTAGCAAATTACATGCACTGAATACAAGCAATCCCTAACATCTCAACCACAAAACTATCTCAATCACACAACTAGAAAAGAGAATGGTGTACTTCTGCACCTTCTGCCTAAGTAAATTCTAAAAGGTTTTCACTAAAAAAATTTTCATACATTCGCCAAACACAAAATAATGCTGCATCTATAACATAAGCTTCAGGTCCACCGTCTACGACTGAAAATGGTTTGCCAACTAACAAATTTATTTAAATGTGTTTTTTCACAAAACAAATTCTAAAAGATAGGTGGAACATCAGACCCATAAACAAAACAACAATTTAGTTATTAATTTAACAAATAATCGACTGCTTATCATTTTGCCCGTTCTATTCACACAATTTGGCAAGAGTTAGTTTTTAATTCACCTCGATCGTTCAGTGTCAGATCAATGAGTTAGCATCAACAATTTGAAATCTGTTACCAATTTTGTAATTCGTATTTCAGACAACATACAAAAGCAATCAAAAGGCTCAACCAGTTGAGGGAGGTGGACCAAATGACATGTCTTGTCTGTCTAACTACAATTACAAGGAAATAGTCAAAGTTGATAACACCAAACCGACTAACAAAACTATACATACATGAGCTAATACTAAGCTCAAAGAAGTAAATTAGATAATTTCTCTCATCTGTGCACGAAGCAACAAAAAGTGTAAGCAATCAACACCACTTCGAAAAGTTCTCACATATTTGTTGTGCAGCATACACATGTTAGGTTGTGATAAAAAGTTGAAGTAAGTGGTCCCTATTTTTGTGCGCAATGTATATTAAATAGAGGTATTGGTACATGTTTCGGCACAAAAGATCCACTCGATAGTATGTATCGGTTCATGTACCAACACCCAACACACCAATAAGATATTGTCAAGTGCCATTTTTAATATGTCCCATAAAATAGGGACACAACTTATACCTGAATTTTTACCACAAGATGACATTGTATCCACGCATAATTTAATCGTAAGTATCCAGTACAGGCGATGTGATGTTATGTTATGCCAGACTGGTGTGCGAATAAGGGCAACCACACAAAGCTCATCTATGAGCGATTTCGACCGTTTTCGATAATATAATTACCAAAGATAATATTTTCAGCACATCGCTAAAACATTAAATTCACCCAAATTATCCTAATGAGTCCTACATGTTCTAAGGAAAATAAATAATTCATATGATGCAGAAAAATACCAGATCAGTCTCCATACTCTTGGTCACTTTGGATGGTTTCACCACTCTCTTTCCTTCAATTAAAAATTCAATTGAATCAACATGGTTTCCAGAAATATACTACATAAACCCCTAAAAGAGTGTCCACCTTATTTTCCTACAGTCAAAATTAAAAACTTTCAGTCATAATTGATACACATCACTTCGATTCCAATCAGAACTATCATGTAAATACTAAACTTCACCACTCTCTTTCCTTCAATACAAAAATAATTGAATAGTTAAACTTTCAAAGAACATATACCAACTCCATACCTAAAAGACTAGTTGTATTTTCAATGATCAAGATTAACAAACTTTATAACTTTGATTTGAATAAAAAAGACTATGTTAATGCTAACTACTATCGAAAATACCGTTTTTGATATATTTTCACTAATTATTATATACTAGATATTTAAAAAAATATCTGAGTTCGAGTTACTACTAGTGAGAGAAGGCATTGGCTTCGAAACTCACCTCATCGTTGAAAATGTAAAAAGTCGTCAAAATTGAAAACTGGACAATCTTTTTGGGACATAGGTACTGCTATAATATAGAAAAAGAAGGAAATTGATAGATAAATACACATACCTTTGCGGGTTTGAGTGATTTTTCCATGACGATTAGGCGGAATAGTTTTTTGCTTCTTCTGCCCTTTAAACAATTTATCCTTCTGAGTCATTTTATTCTTTATGAAAAAAGGTCTATATTATAATTCTATTTTTCAATCTAGGGTTTTGATGAGTGTTTGGGTGAAGATTGCCCTAGGATATTTTTTAAGCGTATTCTGTTTTGTAAGCTTGAACTGTTATACAATACACTCTACTCATTTTAATCTGGGCTGCATCGAATTTCATTTACGTGCGCAATGTCAAATCGCATAGTTATGGATAATAAATTGCATGAAATAGTGGATTTACTATATAATTTTAAAATACTAAATTGTCCATGTTTTATTAGGACCGCCACATAAAAATTATCATTTAAAAATACAATTCAACTCGTCAAGGTGTATAAGTTTGTTACTTATGATAAGATTTGTAAGTTCCCAACAGAGGCTCGATTGCATCACGTGTTGTGTTGTCAGTTAGCGTGCTTTAATTTTTTCCGTGAATTAAAAAAATAGATAATGCAAAACCTACTCATTGTTTTATAATGTCTAAGACCAAAGTTTTCACATCATCAATTAAGCGTGTCATATTTTGTAAATTACCAAATATACCCTCACACCATATATTATCTATACTATATATCTACCTCATATATAATATCTAAGACCAAAGTTTTCACATCATCAATTAAAGTTTTATTTCATATTTCTCATAATTACTTAAATATACCCCTTACACCATATATTATCTTTACTATATATAAAGAAAATAGATATAGTTAGTTATTTTGGATTCACCAAACTTTTCTTACACTTTTGTCATTTAAAACTATAGGTTGTCAAATTTTAATTGAAATTTATTTGGAATTATTATTGAAAGTCAATTAATCTACAAAGAAGTGCATTACGTATATTACTCCCATTACTTTATATATCCGACCAAGTCAATTGAACAAACCGTCTAATTTCCAAAGTAATGATAAGATAAACCCGCTTCTTCTATGTTTCTTTAAACTTTCAAAACTACTAATCAAGTACGTGGATCGGAGGAAAATGCAAAGCATAACTTATGCATAATTTTCTTATCTCGCCAAAAATTTTATCCATCTTACTAATTTCTTACATCAATATCGTATTTACGTGGGATACCTGGACGTAAGCACTTCACGGTGATTATTGGAGTATGATAACCTCTAACCAAAGTCTTGGGAGTCAATAAATATTTCAAAGTTTATTAATTTTGATCATGAAAAAATAAATTGAATCATCTTTTAAGGATTAAGGGAGTAATAATTTAGTAGTTATGCAATTGTACAAGAATCAATTATTTAACCTCAGATGATGTCGCTTTTCACGTGACGAGCGTGCTAATTTGCTAGTATATTTTAAAGCTTAAATTCTTGTCTTTAAACTTTGACGAACTGATTAGTTTGCTCCCTAAACTTTCTAAATAGCCCAACGTGCCTCCTCAATTAATTATTTTGGGGATTCAGTCAACTTTTTTAAAATTAAAATTAATGAAATCTTATCTACGCCATATATAATATGGGAAGGGGTCAATTACAAGTTAAAGAATGAAGCCCCACTTTCACTTTTGAAAGCTACTACAACCGTCTCCAAACAATAGGCTTTTACAAAATTCAAATACAAAAAATAGTTTGAAAAATATTGATCAACAAAAACCTGAACTGTTCCATTCAGAATATGCCCAAATTAGATCCTAAAATTCTTTTCCTCTAAACCCTTCTCCGTTTTTATTCTCTCATCAATACAAATCCGATTAAGAAATTTACATATTTTTTTGTGATTTATAAACCAATTGTTGAGCTAAATATTGAATAAAAAATCTGAAGTTGATAAAAAATGGTGTTTAGGATAAAGATTGTGAATTTAGCATCAAAATCAATTTTTTGTCAAGTGCGATTATTACTGCATTTACCAAGTTTCTTTGGGAGGGCTATCGTAATTATTTTACAAAAATAGGTCAAAGGTACAAAGAAAGTGAAGGTTTTTGAAGAAGTCAAAGATATCTTAGCTTGATTGCTGAATTAAACTAAATTGAGCTTGTAATTGAAGAAGTGACGTAACGAAAAAGAGAGAGTCTTTTAGGTTCTTCATTTTCCCCAATTTGATTGAATATATTTTGTGTTATGTTTACATTTGATTGGTTACACATATTTATACTCTCACCTATCATAGTTTTACAACACATTAAAAATAAAAACTAAGTCACACATCAAACCATTTAACTACCTAACTTGTTGGGCTCTATTGATTAAAAATAATACCATGTAATCAATGATATATTTTATCAACTCTGAAGCTTAAAATTCTATCATTATCTTACAATCAGCTCGACATATATATAATGGAAAAATTGGCTCCCACTTCACACTGGGCATTTACCAAGCATGTCCTAAAAGACCAATACTATACATATTCTTACTTCAAAAGCCAGTTTAAGTAAATGGGGTTTAGTTAAGGTATCCGTTACATTATCGCCGATCGAACCTCACATATCCTAACATCTCCACTATCGGTTATCTCCCGACAAGCATGATACTTCCCGAGTACGTTGATCTCTGCGATGATCTTGGTTCCTTAGTTTGAGCTATCAGCCCAAAGTTGTTATCACAAAGATAACTCCACCGACCTTCAATGCTGTACTATTCCAAACCCACTCCACGAATTTCTGATCCACAGCCTTCCTTCTGCAACTTCAAAAAGTCGCAATATACTCGCCTTCCGCTGTCACCCACAAAGGCTCCTCGCTTACTACTATACCAAAGACACACCCTGCACTCACCGCTTTCAAAGTAATACATAACTGCAGACTGAGATCACTGCCATCGCCTCTATCGGTTTGGAAACCTGCATCGCGAATCTCCTCTACTAATAACTCATTATCCCCACCCAGATACAAGAACAAATCGTTAGTCCTTCTCGTAAGTACTTGGGTACGTCTTAATCGGCAAATTTAGCAGATTTTCACTTAGACATTATTGGTAACGCTTGTTACACCTCGCAGCATATCATACGCCCTGACGTACATAACATGGCATACATGATTGATCCTATGGTCACGATAGAACATCACTCATCCTTTTCAAATTTCAAGCCATGGACAACTGAACGGACGACTAATACCATGTCTCATGGGGAGATTTTTTTCTTGAATTATCCACCCAAACTGCTCTTCAATACCCTATCAATATAAGTGTTTCCTACTTAACCCAATAAACCTCTTGGGGATCGATTTCATGGATCTTAATTCCAAAATGTAATGAAGCCCTAAGTCTTTCATGTAGAAACACTTACATAGCTAGCGACTACTGCATTCAAGCATAAGTATGTCGCTTCCAAGTGATTAGCATGTCATTCATATACGTAGACTATAAATGCAAATGTTGTTCCCACTAACCTTCTGTATATTAATAGTTAATCTTTTCTGCTTCTAACGAAACCAAACTCTTTATCGATTCATTAAACGAATATTCAAACTCCTCGATGCTTGCTTAAGTCCATAAACATCTTGTAGCTTGCATATACCTCTTAGGGTCCCTGTGACATGTAAAGCCTCGAGTTTGTGTCATACACATCTTCTTCTAGATTCCCCGCATGAATGCAGCTTTACATCCATCTCACATTTCATAATCATAAGGCGATGATAATCCAAAATGGATTAAATTTTAAACTACAATCGGGAAAATGTTTCATCATAATCAATTCAATGAATTTGTTCAAACCTTTGGCTATAAGTTCAGCTTCATAAATACGGACATTTCCATCTTTATCTAGTTTGTGTTCAAAAACCCATTTGCACTCAAGACAGGTCTAGCACCTTCGCTAGATCCATTAACAATCCAAACATTATTCTCGTACATCAATCTATTTCGATTTCATGGCTATAAGCCATCTTTACCGCCTTCTAGCTCTTCATGGCTTCTTCATATGTGTAAGGTTCGCCATTTTCAATTAAGAAAGCTTTTCCGCATTCATCTATCTAAAGGTTCGCGGATTTGTGCCCCATCCGACCTCCTGTAGTCTCAAATAGTTCGATCACGATTTCCCGTGGATCAAGTTGAACTTATATAGAGGGGCTCATCTCCTGAGGTGAATCAGTCAGGTTCTCAACGTTGACTTCCTCACTATCTTGAACAATTTAAAGATTCTTACTTCTTTTATATCTCTTGGCTAAGTATTCATTGTCAAGGAAAACGCCATCTCGTGCAATGGAGATCTTATTCTCATGCTTAAGGTAGAAATAGTACCCTATGGTTTCTTTCTTTGATAACTAACGAAATAAATACTTCCTTATTTGGGTTCAAGCTTTGTCCTTATTCAATTTGTTGATATAAAGTTTACTACCCCAAATCCTCTCATGTGACCTATCTGGGATCATTTCCAAATCACATCTCAATGGTCTAGCAATCGCTTTAGTTGGACATTGGTTTAGCGTATGTAATGTAGTTTCTGTGAATGCATATCCTCAAATCGAAAGCATGTAAGGGGCTGATGCGGTTTCATCAGTATGGGGATCGAACTATATTATACCCATTTCCTCCTTTTCTTTCGGATACACCATTACGCTGGTGTTCCTGGAGCGAACAAAGTATACAATACTACTCTTTAAGACAAGGCTTAAATATATAGCTTAAGTATTTTTCCGCCTCATGGGCGCCGAGAACTCATCGCTTTGTTGAGTTGGTTCTCAACTTCTTTCTCAAACTCTTTGAACTTTCAAAGCTCTATTCCTATATACTAAAGAGATACATGTAACCATATCTACTCGTAGTCAATTGATAAGTATTTAGTACCGAGCAGAGTATCTACTGTCCACACACATCGTACGTATTTATACCCAATAAATCAAGTTTCCTCCCTCACTAGTTCTGCTGAAAAGCAGATTTGGTCATTTTGCTCCAAGAAGCATCATTCAGACGATCATATGGTTTAAAACTGTGATGGATGTCAAATTCCACTGATGTAATTTAACGCTAGCTTATTACTTATATGACCAGTCCTAATGTCAGCTGCATAAAGGATTCAATTCATTAGGCTTATTCCTTTTATTATTTATGTTTTAGGTCTCAATAATTGTATCCAATAGACAAAGTTAATTATCTGTCTAGAGACAGACTACAAAATATAGTATTTCGAGTAATAACAACCACTTCTATTAATCGAAGTATTAGCTATCATTTTTCAAATTGTGAACCGAAATGACGTTTTCTCAAAGCACGACGTCAGAGATTATTTACTTTTAAGTACCATTCCTCATGGCAAACTTAAACAACCGATCATGCAAAGAAACGGCCGCAACTTTTGCTCCATTTCACCCGCTGGTCTATCTCTGGCCTTGCATCTACCTTCTTCTATTCTACAGATCACACACATTTTGCAACGCGAGCGCCACATCCGGTGTCTAGCACCCATGTGTCAGAAAGGGAAGAATCTAGCGGTCCAACATAAATGTATGCACTCTGAAAACAAGTAATGCACTACCCATCCCACCTCGCTATGTATTTATCATATTCCATGATCTGCTCCTCGATCATTCTAATCTGACGGTTACAATGATATCGCATTTCTCCAAAGTGAGTCGAGCATATTGTGAAAGTTATTATTCATAGGGGCTAAGAATTGATCTGGCAATGCAGATACGTAAAATAATATAGCTTTAGTTATTCATGTCATAAAAAATAATTCTAAAAAATTATATAATAGAATTAATATTTGTACTTACAATCCCACCTGAACGCACTAAGTACTGAAGATCCTACACGATCGAATCAAATAAAAGATCAGTTTATACATTTCAACTCTCAATCACATGTAGGTGCACCATCACCATTATCGACTATCATGATCCTTAAGTGTCACTAAAGTCTATCTGTGACTTTATAAATAATCTCAATAACTGACCTAAGTCACGTGACTGAAATCACCGCTCATAATCAAGTCTACCGACATAGTCAAGCCAGATGTTTATACCTAAGTCTCAGACTGGGAAGTCAGAGAAACACCCCACTGAAAGAGCCTTAAGTAGATACCTACTAAACCCAAGAGGGGTCCACATACGAATTAGACTCAAACTAACTCTTGCAGTTAAATGACAATACTACTTAATTTATGGTAGAGTTAGTTATATTTCAACTTACCTTATAATTAAGTTAAGCATATATACACACGTTAGCTATATAAAACATAAATCATGCTATATAAAATAGCAACACTAATAAAGACTCGATATGACCTATAAAATCTTAACCGCCTCTAAACCACGTACTTATCTCTACTAACGATCACTATCATCCTGTCCGTCTCTTCAAGCATTCCAATTTTCTAATTTAATTTTATCTACATTAAATAATAAATAAATTAAAGTCTCTCTACTATTCATATCTTAACAAAGATGAATCAAGCTGTATTTCCAAAAATACATCTAAATCATATCACTAATCTCTTCTAATCGAGACGCCGATCTCCAGAAACATTAGCTCCAGCAAATGGCACTAAATACCCAGCCAGGCTCGAAATTCTAAATAGGCCCACGCTCTTCAAAAGGAAATTTAAACGTGGCTTCTGAAATTTAATAGATTTAACGCGCTGACAAAAATTGGACCACACCTTAAACGATCATTTTAATCGACTCGAATCGAACTCGATATAAATTTCTTGCTCAAAATTCTCAAAATTATAAAATTTGAAAATATCATTTAACTACATTAATTATTTCAAGATAAATTAACAGCTTAATTATATTTAATTAATTAGTTATCATACTACTATAATTTGAAGTAAAAATTATCTAATTGCAATTCAAACATATAAAATTCAAATTCAAGAATACATAAACTGATTTCATGCATTTAATTATATAATTACAATTGTAGTCCGGATGCGATGCCATTGTTGATTTTACTTACTAAAAATGTCAACAATTACTACTTCATAACTGGATTCTACGTAATACAATGAAATATTAATATAAAAGTGTGTGATGTCTTCTTCAGTGTGTGGATTCAGAATGGAATATATCTCCTCGAGACTCAACAATCAACGATCAGTTCTAATACTCCACACCAACGTATTTAACGAATCCTCCGTGAGCTATTTTGTAGTTCTTTAAAATATTAAACCGTAGTCGGTGTCAAGCAAAAAATTTTAATTAGAATTTTCCCACCTTCTTACTTCCGACTAAGCAGGAGAGGAGAGTGAGAGAGAGAATTCTCAACTTCAAAAGTCGGAAGAATCGCAATTGATTTTTATGAAAATCATGGGCCCATGGCAATAAAACCCCTACTTTTGCATTTCAGAAAGTTATGATAAACTGCTCCACTCTTAAAAGAACATTCTGTATCACTGTGAGTTTCAAGGAAAAACTTCTCCTCTTTCTCCATGAGAAGTTTCCATCAGCCATGCAAAGATTCTGTAATCTTCTATTATCATTAAAATAAAGACATATTAAGTGGCTAGCTGTGGAATATTCAATAATGATTCATAAAAAGAAGATTCGAACCCTTATCACCCCTATTATAGTTTTAAACTAGATGAATTCCCAACAATTAGAATTTCGCCCAATATTCTCTTTACAATTATATTTTAAACCCTCGAAGTTATAATCGTATTATAGTTCGCTTTAGTCAGCACAAGGCCCTCTTAGGCTCGATCGAAATTAACATATTAACTTATGTTTAATCGAATATATTAATATATAGATTATGAGCGGACTCTAATAAGCCATCATAACCCCTAATGTCAATCAAGTTAATCCTAATATATTATTTGTCCAACAATTAACATATGTCCGACTTATTATTATTTAAATGTAATATTTGGTTGTACAATCTAATTGTTCAACGAGCATATATTTATGAGATATAACATCTCATATTTTCAGCATAACTAACTTGAAGTCTTCAGCTGAGATCACAACTTTGAACCTCGGAAGCTACACTTTAATATTATAAACTGACTTTTAACCTCCAAACCGATATATTATCAGATCATCCCTTCAAGACATGATTCTCAAGGAACGAAGGATATTCCTGAAAGCAACATCGAGTAGCCGCTGTGTTAAACAAGGACTTAGTAAATATGTCTGCCAATTGATGTTTGCATGACTAATGTAAGACAAAACTCGCCTTAGTTTGTCTCAGATAATATGGAAATCAATTTCAATATGCTTTGTATGCTCATGAAATACTGGATTTTCCACAATACGCACATCACCAAATGCAAATCAGGAACAAAGAACTCCAACCATTTAAGCTCACAAACCCGTGAAATGCCATACTTCATACTCACATTCAGTTATGCTCGCTTCTTTGACTTCCAAGATTTTGAAACATTTATTAGAAAACACAATAATCCATGATGACTTTCTTGTGAGCTTGCATTTCTGGCCTAATCAACATCCTAATAGTTCGCAAATGTGATGTAGCAAACTTGTCGAGTAGGACAAACCACGACCAAGAGTCTTCAGATACTACAACAATTTAATTGCAGATTCTAGTGGTTAAATGCTGGGTCTGCATAAACCGACTTAGTTGTATGCACAAATATATGTATATCGTGTCCTGTGAAATCCAACAGAAATTCATCTACTAATCTTCTATGTCGAAGAATTAGAGAGCAGTAGGCGATTCTCGTGATCTTAAGGTTGCTAATCAGATAACGGGGCGAGCTGGGTCATTGTGGTCGTTCTCCAACTTCAAATCATTAAAAATATCGACAATGTATTTGTTCCGTGTCAAATACAATCCCTCCTCAGACCTTGCAATTTCAATACCTAAAAAGTATTTGGCTTGACCAAGATCTTTAATGTAACTACCCACCCCTAAGTCGTACGCCGAGGTTAAGATCATTAACAATCTATACACCGCAGTCACCAATCAATGGATAACAATAACAAATATGACTCAATACATTAACAAAGACAAAACTCTAGTCCATCTGTGTTCCAACAACACAACTAACAAAACAAATTGACAACCAACACAACCAATTGAATAATACAATCCAAGGATACACAAGAAATCCAAAATACAACATGTGAAAAGATGCATTAACCAGACTCTTTAAAATACAACACAAAGTCTAGAAATATACCAAGTCGACAACAAAAGTGGAAAATGACCACTGGTGACTTCCTATGCCACCAACGCCTCACCCACGATCTCACGCAGCCTCAAAGAATACGCATCCTCAGCCCACCCTTAACGCTCCTCTGTGAGACTCCAGGTATAAAACGCCCGCCCATGTGAGAAAAGCGGAGTCAGAGATAACGCTTGCTTAATACAAATACCACATATTTCATCCACTCACATATAATCATACTTATATATATAACAACATACGATAAACATTAACTAGGCTACAATGAATAACCTGGCCCACAAATCACATAAAATCCTCTTATAATAACGATCTTCCCCAGTCAGACGCTCGAGGTTAGAATGGGTCTCTAAATCCTGTCATCAGAGTCACCAATCGATGGATGACTCAATTTTTAAAGAACCTGCTTTGAAAACAACTCAACAATATCATATGCAACTGAAAACAACACTTTTAAGAAAAAGATCCATCGTGGTATTCCTAACTACATAATAACAATTCAGATAAAACATAACTCCAAAGGACCCAACATAACTACCTACAAATAACAAAGATCTCAAAATAACAACTATACGTGAGCCAACAACCACAATCCAACAAATGAAGAAACTGTAAGGATCAACTACCACCCGCCACTCACCTAAGTCTACAAAGATAAACACTAAGAAAGCCCCGACGACGGAAGAATAAAGACCACCACAACCTAGCAATAAAATTGCCCATAGCTTATTGTGGTGTAAAGTCATGTGTTTAGTGAATATATATCTCAAGAATGAAATCAACTTCCAATCACGTTAATGTCAGATCAAAAGAATTAATATTACATGATAGTAGGTCAGTACATGTTATTATTCAACTTAAATCTTAATATAAAGTCACTAGTAGTTCATTATCATATCCATAAGTTCATAAATTGTTACTAGCAGTTTCAAAATGATGGCAATCAACAACAACATACATATATCTCAAGAAAAACTGTAACAACACGCACAACCAATCGACCCTACTCTATCCACAAACAATGACGACACCACAACCTCAACGATCACAGTAACTCAAAGAATACAACCAACAATACACACAAGATTAACCCAATAATATCAACTCAACAACTCAACATCAGTATCAACCTCGATAATTCAACAACAAATTTAACTTAATATAAGTCCGCTCTTTACAACTAATGCGCATATAATCAACCTCAACTCAGCAGGAGAAACTTAAGCGCCTGCCGACATGTTTTATCACCGAATCAGAACGAGAAATGGCTAATCACCGAATCGCTACTATACGAGGCAACTCACCAAACAGACTTAGGAACGAAGCAAGATACCGGACAAAACAACCAACTGACAACATCAACTCATATACAACTCTTCCTATTACTTCACTAACAACTCCCTCAAAATACTCCGCATTTAATTCATAAGACCACAAACACAACGAACGCACTCCAACCCACAACGCATAATCAACATATAATTCAACACAAAATCACATATATACACATACACATAACCGTAATCAAATAGTTAATCAACACCTGTAAGATAGATACTCACCTCGTTAGCTAGTATAAAACCTCAAGCGCAATCACAAAACGGTCCTTTCTTCCTTAAACAAATATCTCCTCCTCCCTAATTATAATTACTACTTATAATATACAACTAGTAATCTTAACATTCTACTATATATATATATATCATCCTTACATTTTATACTCCTAAAATAACCCAACTAAAAATCCCATTATAAAGTATAATTGAGAAATTCTATGACATCACAAAGTATAATTGGTGCCAAATATTGTTTCGGGAAGATATAACAAGAGGAATAAATCATGGAATAACAAATTAAACTTAACTTCCGATTTCCACTTTTGACGGTACGTCTGTTGATTTATGTTCAAATTCATCTATATACTAATACCGTTGCATTATTTGTTATCCCATAAATAAATAAGTTGTACATTTATGCTGAATTTACCAAATAAGGCTCAGAGCGCGCTTAGCTTCGATTTGTTTTCTTATACCATGCCATATACTATGATGGTGTTTTTGTTAGTGTTTCAAACACCATGTATTATAACTTGATGGTATCTGGTTTTGTTTAAGGTTTTAAAGATTTGTACAATATATTTTAATCGGGTCCGTGACTCAGATGCCAGTATCAACTATTCGAAGGACGGCAAAGAACGCCGCTTTGTCGACCGATATTCACTCACTTAATCACCAAGCTCGGACGTGGATTTAAAGCTCCACGCAATTGCTAGCCTATTAACTCGCATGGGAGTGAAACGCGGTTGTCCAAAGCAGTTGCTCTGCAGGATAAAGGAGAGGTAAGAAGCGTAGATGCCAGCGCTAATGCCGTTTGATCCTGAGACATGTCCAATGGAAAAGTGTACAACTGCGTAGGAGATGTAGAGGAATTTTTAGTCCCGGTAAATTTGCCGAGTCCTCATTGAATAATTGCAAGAATATTTTTTCCTTAGGTTATCGAGGAATTTGTGAAGCGGAAAAGTAGAATAATGAGCTTTTAATAAACCAGGATTGTACTTTATTCATCGCGGTATCGCTCTTTCCTCCATACGCCCATTTGATAATCATTCATCTCTATCCTGCTGCGTAATTTGGTTAATATACCCATTAGCTTTCTTATTACATATATTAACATATTCCAACTCATATTGCAGAAATCTATCGAGGCTAACAAACTAGCAGGCGCAAAAGGTGCATACCGAAAAAGTGCACATATATGATCATCGGTGGGTCCTTCAATTCGGTTAAACATAAAGGAAATGCTAGTGTATAAGCTTTCTTGAACTACTTAGAGAATACTACATATAGTACACCTGTAAATTTCAATCTTCTGTTTTGTAAGCTTCCTACGTCGATATGAGCTTCTTACTTTAGGAGGAAATAGGAAGATAACGTAGGACGAAAATATTATTCGGAAAGCCTGATTAAGTTCTTTGTGAGAGGTTCATTGATTCATCCTATTATTGGACGGCTGTTTTGGAACTAAAAGAAAATGTATGGAACTCTCTATTCATAGGTGTGTAAAGCAAGAGAACTTACAAGACATGCATATTAGATGGAGTATGAAATTCGTTGAATTGAACACTTGATAATAATGGTAAAGACAAAGGATGAAAGTAGCCCATTAGTAACAAGTATCTCCACCACCGAACCATCACTCACCACCACATCTCCCACCGCCTCCTACCACCACTACCACAACCTTCACTGCCTCCTACTACCACCATCTTGCCACCTTTTACCACATCCAAACCCTCTTGTTAGACTCCCCTCCAAATAGAAAGCTTTCGCCGTACGACGCCCCACATCACCATCACCCTTAAACACAGTCACACTACATCACCTCCACCTCTCTACTTTAATGGCTGCCCAAAACCATCTACGAGTCTCCACTAGCCCTAATCTTAGACCTAGGCACTCGGGACCTCCTTGTGAAGGAAGTTGATTGTCGAGTAAAAACAATTACTTTTATCCCCATGATGCCAACATTTGAGCAACCGAATGATTGTTTCCTCCCTCAAAAAGTTTCCTCCCGTTATATCGGATACTATTAGGTTGCAGGTTAAGTTCGTTATTTTTATTTTCATGTTTAAGAAGGATGAAGGATGGGTTTGTCCTGACTATGTATTTGGAGGACGTGAGAAAAGTAGATTGTCTATCTTATGTCTTGGCCACTTGTTAGGCCTTCTATTATGTTTCATTTTTATTATGTAGCAAATTTCATTTATTGTATTTTCTACTCATTATCCACTAAGAGTGATGTTTGTTTGATGATTATTATTTTAAAAAATATACTATTGCAACTATGTTAAAGAGTATATATGAATCTTCTCTTGAAATGTTCATTTCAACTTTTAGTAATTTGACCGATCCTCTAATAATTTCATTTCTCTTTGGGTGTTATGTTCATCTCTGCTGCATAGGATAATTGCCTTCCAAGCAATAGACCCGGGTTCGACTCCCGGCAGACGCAATTCCTTTTTACTTACTGTTAGATTATTTTTTGAAGCATGCATGATGCATCTTTTTTCTGAAACTGAGTAATTATTCATCACAACGTTCATGGACTTGTTTACTTCTCTTTGATAGGAACCGTTTTTTATTCATAGATTATGCCGTTGCAGAATTCAGGTTGCAGTAGCTTTTAGGTTCTCTATGGTTTGACCTCCTACATTGTCACCGGAAGTAAGACGTCTGCAATTGATCCGACAATGGAATTACTCATGGGTTAAATGGTCATCAATGAGAAATAAATCTCACTCCACCTCTTTGAATTACTCGAATTCAAGACCTCCAGGTTAAAGGAACGTAAGTATAAGGTATTGCCTGAAGAGTTTCTTTAAAAGAAATCAGAACTGGACAATGTTTTTTGGATGAAAGGTAGTGGGAATGAATTACCTGAAAGTTGATTACTAATATCTCATCAAGATAAAAAAACGAGTTATTGACGAACTTCAACTGCCAAACGCCCATAAACCACTTCTTCAAACCTAGTTCTGTAACGGAATCTGGTTCACCGTATTTAATCTGTATCACTGTATGTCATCAATTTTCTATATATTTATATACTCTCTATCATTTTGCAAAGCTTATGAAATTTATACACTAAATATTGAAAGATGTAAGTGGCATGCTCATGATCTATGATGAATGCACATGTACTCTTATATGTTTGATTGTGTACACGATGGTGTTGTGAAGTATTAGATGTACGATTCTAATTTCTAAGTCTAATTCACCTGCATATTTATTATTGAATTTCTGAAAATTATCCTACCCACATCCCATTTTAATGAAGAGATTTGCATGTTTTAATTTCTCAAAACTATATAGGTCACTAGATTAGAGACAGAATATAAATTGTGCTCAAGAACTATGCATGAAATCTGATATGGGGACGAGCATTCATGTTTCGGTTGCAAGGTTGCCTATCAATGAAGGTTAACAATCTGTAAGCCAAAGTATCCACCAAACGAAAGTAACCGGCACTCCATGGTCTTCTGATGGCCAAGATCAAGTAAGGTGCCATAATCGCCAATGAAAACCCAATGCCAAGGCTGAGGTAAAACCACTGGTCAATAAATTCTTCATTGTCACTATGATCTTGATAGTTCTTTTGTCTATCCAAGTCATCATTTTTGCACTTTTCAAGAGGCCCTCCACAAAGATTGGGATTATCCTTGAAAGATAAATTACTGAAGGTTGACATCTGACCTGTATATGGAATTGAACCTGAAAAATTGTTGTTTGACAGATTGAGAGAGCCTAGTGCTGACATTGAAACCATGCTTGGGGGTATCTGTCCAGAGAGATCGTTGCTTGAAAGATCAAGAAGCAATAATTGATCCAATCTTGAAATATCTTGTGGAATTCTGCCACTGATTTTATTTCTCGATATATTCAAGACAAGCAAACCGGACAACTTTACTAGTTGCGATGGAAATTCACCAGAGAAGTTGTTGTCAGAAATATCGATGGCTGTTAGAAGTGAAAGAGTCTTCGTATATTTCTGACTGTTTTGGAAGTTTATGACAACACCTTCTTCGTAGTAAACACCTCTGTATTTGCCATATAGAAGATACTCAGTTAGATTTGGCTTTCGTGCCATGGTTTGTAGACCTCCAAAGCTTTCTGGAACTCTTCCACATAAGTAATTTTGTGCAAGATCAAGAACCTGAAGAGAATGCAAATTTGATGTGTTCCAGGTTGAAATATTCCCCCCAAATTGGTTTGACCTTAGATTGAGAATTCTCAGATGTGTAAAACCTTCTTCGAACAATGATGGTATGTTACCTGAAAGCAAATTGTTCTGGAGGTCCAAGGTTTCTAAGCTGGATAACTTTTTGAAAGAAGATGGAAATTCTCCAGACAATTTATTGTCATTGAAGTGAAGTGATTTCAGGTTGTTTAACTGACCCAAAGAAGTAGGAATTTCACCAGACAGAGAATTGTTCCCCAGGTCTAAAACATTCAAATATGAGCAGTTTCCGACATCAGGAATCCTTCCCGATAGACTATTCGCAGACAAATCAACTACTAAGAGGGATGTCATCTTACCTAATGTGAGTGGTATATCACCAGTGAGTTTGTTTCCTGAAAGAGAGAGAAAAATTAAGTATGGCATGCTATCACTCATGTTTAGAGGAATATGACCCTCAAATCTGTTGTTTGATAGATCAAATAACTCAACTTGATTCATAGGAAGAGGAATGGTTCCTTCAAAGAAGTTGAAGCTGAGATCAAGGTCTGCAAATGAATCTAACATGATTGGATTAGGCAGCTTTCCCTGTAACTGATTGTGAGAAAAGTTCAGTAACGAGAGATTGAAAGAGAGATCCCAAAACCATTCGGGTACAGGACCCGAAATGCTAGCATTAGAAAGATCAAGGAACTGAATTGCTTTATGATGTTGCAGCCAAGATGGGAATGAAGGACCTAATTTACACGATCCAAGGCCAAGATTGCGAACTTGGAATGGGGGAAGCCAATTAGAACTGAAGTTCAGGGTTAAAGAATTTGAATACAGCTGCAAGATTTCCAAGCTTTTTGCTCTAGCAAAATGGTTCTCAGAAACAATGCCCCTCAATTCATTGGAAGAGATATCAAGGATAGACAACTTTTCCAGTTGCCCAAAGCTCTCAGGTAATGGTCCACTTAACTTATTTAGCGCTAATGTGATGCTCTCCAAATTTCTTAGTCTCCCTATCGAATCAGGAATAGGACCTTCCAACAAGTTGCCACCTATTCCAAGTTGTTGAAGATTAAACAATTGACCTAACCAGTCTGGTAATTTCCCCATGAGTCGATTGGCGGTCAATTCCAAATTCACTAAACAAGGCAGAGGACTACTGGTACGACATGTGTCATAACCCTCTAGTGATTCTGGTAAACTCCCTGACAATATATTGCCAGATAAGTCGAGATATGTCAAATTGCAAAGCTTCCCAATGCTGCTAGGTATACCACCTTCAAGATTACATGAAGACATATCAAAGTAAGTAAGGTATGTCATATTGCCAATTGTTGATGGAAATTTGCCATGAACATTAGTTTGATCTAAAATTAGATACTCTATTTTATTCCAGCTTCCACCAAGGAATTTGTGGCTATCGACACTAAGATTGTAATTCAAAGCAAGGTTGAAGTATCTCAGATTCAGGAGCTCACTGAACCCAAGCGGAATCCTTCCTCTAAGAGAACATTCAAGCAAATTAACATATGTGAGGCTGCTAACATTGACGAGCCAACTAGGAAACAAATCATTGAAGGCATTTGCACTCAAGTCTATAACAGCAAGAGAAGTGAAGTTAATGTAGCTCAGAGAAGAGATTGAACCAGCAGGTAAGCTAGTTGATTGAAGGTGTATCTCAGTTAGATATGGAAGCATGTTTAGTATTTCCAACCAATTCACTTCAATGGAAGAAAGGTTTAACAGGGTGAAGTCAAGAATTTTCAAAGAAACCAGGCCTCGCATCCACTGAAAGTTATTGACAACCAAACTTTGTGAATAATCAGATGAAATATCTAGATATTGCAGGCTGGAAAGATTACCCAAGGTTGGAGGAACTGAACCAACAAATCCAGCTTTTGACAAGTTTAAATACTGAAGGTTGTTTAAGGAACCAAGAAACTCAGGAATTGTGATACCTTCAAATGAATTACAACTCAAATCCAGATATCTCAAGGACTCAAGTTTCAACAAAGATGGCCTAATCTCTCCACTCAAGTTCCAAAACCCATACGTGCCAATATGATCCTCGTCTTTTCCTGGATTCAGGTTATGAAGATCAACGTTGATTACAGCACCAGTTTTATTGTCACATCTAATTCCACTCCATTGGCAGCAATTACTCTCGCTCTTCCAAGATAAAAGGCGTCCCTCAGGGTCGTTGATGCCACTCTTGAAGTCCAGCAGTGCCTCAAGGTCGTTGGCTGAGCAGTTTATAACACTTGCATCATCACCATGACAAAAGAAAAATGTGGCAACAAAATAGAAACCGAGCAGAAGGAGAATACTTGAAAGCTTCTTCGACATCTTAAAATTATACTGTTTAAAAAATTACCTAGTATATGATATTTGTTTAGGTTCATTTATTAAGTAATTAACATTGTTATTATCATCTTATTTGGAAGTAAGCTAAGTTTCGGGCACACATAAATCGACTAGTAATTTCCTTAACAACTTATTGAAACAACAGTACCTTGTTAACTACGGAGTACACATTGTTAAAAATGAATGCAAAAATGAAATGTATCATATCGGAATATGGGGTTAAATACGACTCACTTTATATACGTACTATTTTACCATGAAGAATGCTAGTTTTCTCACGAATACTAAATCTTCCACGCTGAAATAAGTATTTAGGAGGTAAAGCTCCTAATAGAAATCCTCATACCGATGAATATAAAACATTAGTCCGGGGAGCGGGGTCTTGAGGTCTTCAACTCGAAGCCATATCAGTATCTCTATTATATACTAATTATATTTTGCACCCCAAAAAGCTGTAGAGATTGAAGGTCGAGTAAAGGAGCGACCGATCACCACCTTTCTACTCTCTCATTTATGGAGCAACTTCATCCCCTTGAATCATGAGAAAACTAATTTACTTTTACAAACACACAAACAAACAATCTTCTTCTGCTGAGCATTTCGCTTCTTTCAAGCCACGAACACTCAAGCAGAAAGTGCTTCTAAGTGCTATTCTGCCGAACCATTGTATCTTTGGGGAATCGGGCTGTTTCTAAAAGTCTCTAAGCACATACATGTAGGAGCAACTGGTTTAAGGAAATTGTGTTCGCACAAGCCTGGGCTGAGCTCGCTTGTTTGATTTTCTCTCACCAAAGCTTCAAGTATTCTTCCGTGTTCAACGTTGGGCTTCCTACAATGTCCGTATTTCACGTAACCTTAGCAGAACTTCGAGATGGCTTCCACAAATGTCGAGACCCCTTCGTTGATAAAACCCAAACGCTTTCTACCAAAACGCTACATGATCGAATGCCAACCAAGCAGTACTCTCCGACATTGTCTATTACCTACGGGCGCTGGAAATATTTTGATGGATTAGGATTTTGATGGATTGTGATCTATTCCGGGTGGAAGTTTGCCCAATCTGTACAACTTTGACTACTCCAAGCCGAGTAACGACCTCGCGGCCTCCGCAGCTAGCTGACGCCAGCGATTATGCCTCAATCCGAGGCTAAGCTGGGGATGTCTTCTCGCGTAACTTCAAAAGGTGGGAGGATGTTCTACCTGACAACCTCGAAGTTTGTCAAGGTTTTGACAGGAAGCCTCGTGGCTTCAAGAGGGGAATCAAATCTCGTTGTTACCGCTGCCGAGGTACGGAAACACTCTCACTATTTATGTCGAAATCTATATCGTAAACGGATTGAGCGATGGATTGCTTCCAGTGTACGCACTCCCACACAGCCAAGAAAAGTGGACGCCTGGCAGACAAGAAAGGTCACAAGTCACACGAAAGTACGATTCCCCTACAGCTGGGCGAAGCCTTGGGCGGCTCAATACGGTTACTGTGCCGAATTGGACGTCCGACATCACCTTCGCTTATGGTTTCTCAAGTGAACTCAGGGGTTCAAAACCCGCGGAACGCGGATTGATACCGTGCTACTAGGCACATCTGTCAGCATGAGTTTTTCACAAAACTTCAAGCCACTTACCAATCGGAGAAAAGATATATATGGGGAATTCTTCGACTTTTACAATCATGTGAAGCGTACCATCAGGCTCGCTAAGATGAGATGAGGAAAGGAAGTGACTCAATCATGTGTTGTAATGCGGTTAGAAGTCCGCAAGAATCTCTATCTTTGGATCACGCTAGCAAACACGGGTTCGTATGAAGTTGCAGTCGATAAGCTACTCTCACTATGTGAACGCTTGTGCAAAGGCTATGTCCTGATGGTCTCTTTAAACTTAATGTAACGACCGTTTTTAAACAACACCTAATAAAATGCTACTACTTCCGCTTATTTGATCGAGTCTCAAGATATACGGGTACGGTAGATTTCAGACATGTTAATTTCATTTCCTTTACGAAAAACTTCTGTTAACTGAAGCATTCCTAAATTTCAATTTGATCCTAAATTAAAATGCGAACTTGTGTCAAGCTAAGCAAAACAAGACTACCTTCAAGGTCAAGCTTGAGAAATACAAACCCCCGTATCTAATTCATACTGACGCGCCGGCGAGTTCAACACCATCAAGAGGGTGGAAATTTTTATTTCTATAACATTTGCTGTTTAGCCAAATGGCCAAAATATCATATGCGGTAATTTTCAAAAGGTAAAAGACGAAGCTGAATACAAAAGTTTTCACTTTACAAAGACGGTTTGTAATCGACTGATAAGAAAATCGCGTGATACGGTTTCGATAGAGGTAGTGAATATAAAGACCATTTGGCCGGTTGTGGTTCTTACCACGGTATAATACATGAAGTTACAACACCGCATTTCTCAAAGAATCAAATGGGTACAGAAAAGAAAGAATAGAACGCTAAGTTAGACGATGAATTTTAAGTCGATAAGTTCGGGGATCGCCACCACAAACGGGGGAAGCTAGCTTCTATTAGCTAATTACTTGTTGAATGTAGCACTGTGAAACATGAAGCATTTGGTGATTTCTCATGAATTATTTAGAGGTTTAAACCCAATCTATAATCATTCGAGGGCTCGGGGTCGCTCTTGCTAGGAAGCGTCACGGTTCCATTACCGGGCAAAGTTTGAAGATAGAACCCAAGACAAGAGACTCAATCAATATCATTGGATACGCACACAACAAGCACGGCTATGTTCCTAGTGCATAAATCGGAAAACCAAGAAAGTGCACAAAACACTATACTCGAGTCTGTAAATGCAACATTTTTCAAGAATATTTTTTCCTTTCGGTATCGGTAGAAGCAAGTTCTCTGTGAGTACCTATAAAGATTTGACCAAAGAGGATGATAATGTCGACAGAGTCGCAAGAGACTATAAATAAAGATAGTCCAAGCGGTGAAACCGAGCTCAACCTCGACGAAGTAAAAAGTGGCAGTAGCTGAGGTGCCTCCTTCGGTTCGACTTTACGACTTATACGGTATAAACAACTCCCCTAACTTAAGCAAGATCTTCAACGTAAGGCCCTTTTATGGAAAGAGGCAATTCAAAGTGAGATTGATTCATTTCTTCAAAATCACACTGGGAATTAAATGATCTTCCGCCTCAAGCAGTTCAAGTCAAAATGGATCTTTAAGAAGTTAAGATGAAGATCGATGGAACAATTGATAAGCGTCAAAAGCGAGGCTAGTCATCCGTGGTAATCGACAAAAAGGGAGTGGGACTAGACTATTTCGATACTTACTCACTAGTTACTCAATTACATCCATACGTGCGAGTACTGCAATCGGCTTTTGCTGCCCACCTGAGGTACACCGATTTTTGATGCCAAAACGGCATTTCTAAAATGGAGATTTAGACGTGAAGAAATCTATATAACAACCCGAAGGATTTAAAATTCCAGAAAGGAGGCTAAAGCATGTGACTTATAAAATCCTTGTATGGCTTAAAAACAAACACCAAAAGCAACGGGTACGAAATTACGTAACCGTGTCATTTAATGGCTTCAAAGTAAACGAGCGCGATATGCCTACGCTAAGACCACAGCAGACGGATAGTCATATTATGCCTCTATGTTGACGACATATCATTATCGGGGAGCAATCACAAATGATACAATCTACCAAAGACATTAATGATAAATTTGACATGAAAGATACGGGACACGCTAACGCCATTGGGGGTAAAATCATGGTGAATTCCAATGAATGGGCCTTCGAAATTGCATCACTATGTTAACACGAGCATTAAGCAAAAGGTGATTTAAGAAATGTCAAAACTCCGATGGACATAAGTCAAGACTCAAAGAATAAAGTGAAAAAGTGTGTCACAACCGAGTATGCTCAAATAATAGGTAGTCTCATATCTAATGAAGTTGCACTCGTCTCCGATTGGATATATATATAAAATTGTACCCCACTACCTGGGGTCGTGGACCAAAAGCGGATACGTGGACTCCGTGAACAAGCCCTTTCTCCTCGCATGGGCGGCTACGCGCCGTGATCCCAGGGAAGAAAGAAAGTACTCCTCGACAGCCTTCAATACTCTCCTATAAATATCCCTCACAGCATTTAACTCAGCAAGTTCAAAATAGATGATCCTTTAAGACCATTCTCACATATCCGACTTTATATTCCCGCCTGTGATATCGACTCTGATTGCCGTGAGTGCTCGCGACCACCCCTCAGAGTCGGGGCTACACTT
The DNA here is from genome assembly GCA_019722365.1 of Lithospermum erythrorhizon. NCBI lineage: Eukaryota > Viridiplantae > Streptophyta > Magnoliopsida > Boraginales > Boraginaceae > Lithospermum > Lithospermum erythrorhizon. The sequence goes on along the minus strand of JADFUC010001412.1, from coordinate 7,273 downwards.
CTGTGTCCGACGGCCGAGCACCAAGACTACCGGAGGATACCCCCTAGTCGAAATTCCGAACCCGCTTATAGTTTAAAAAGGCTGCTTCAAAGACGCCTCCCTCGGCGACTATCTCAACCCTGCCAATCCAAAGAGGAAAGGCAAAGTTCTCAATCCAAATAAAGATCCGGGGCTGAAACATTTTCAAAGCTAGGACCAACAGCTATGAGTGAAAATAAATTGTACAAAAACAAGCTGCACTGCCTCAAGTGGGATCACATAGTAGTCATGAAAATATAAAGACGCCGGGTTCACGAGTCGTTTCACTATCCTTATCAACACGCCTTATCCAATCCGCAATCATGAATCAATATCCGAGGAAGCGGAAATACAAATACGGTAAACGAACAACTCAATGTAGTAGGAAAGATCTATTCAGGCCGTCTCCATTGACATAAATCAGCATTTAACGGTATTTACTGGCCGAAAAGCAATGGTATATGAGGACTCGACAATCACGAGAGGCGCCAAACGTGCTCCAAGCAGAATCATTGGCTGTGTGCTCGTGATTCTCATGCTGACCTACCTACAATCGTTACAAGCAGTTAATCATGACATTAAACAAATTATGCCTACGCCGGCCAAGCACTGTAAAAAGAGAATGTAAGACCAAAAATTCCCTTTACTTGACGCTTGGATGTATCCACACACAAGGTTTCACCTTCGCAATTTACCCAGCTTTAATGCAAATGGGGACTGATCAAACATTTACAGGGATTTTGGCAAAAATGACCATAACCTCCAACAATCCTGATATTTACGCTAAAGGCATTCTCCAATAGCCTGTCCGACAGAGCTTTGGATTGGTACATGGCTTTACTTTAACTCTATCGATACGCATTGCTGAACGCTAGACGCGTTTTAGCAAAGTTCGATCCGCTTATACGTACACTGTGATGAATGGCTCACGGATTCCGCTAGTGGCCTAATGAACCCTTTGAAGCGGGTATCATAAAGGTATAATGATATCCTTCTCACACCCGAAGTCAACAACAAGGTAAAATTTTACATGGCGCTTACCTGGTCGTCATAATGGAAACCCAAGAAGGCCCTGGGCCTTTAAAACCCCTGTCGAAAGATGAACTCACCGCGTTGTGTTCACAAGATGTCGAGTCGTTAACTCAAAATAAAGAATCTAGGCCAAGGGACCTACGGGACACCTCCGAAAGCGGGACGCCTGTCACCAAGTAGCACTTCGCCCTGGGACCGCTTAACGGATGATCAAAAAGGAGAAATTTTGAACCAACGCCTCAAAAAGGATTAGTGCAATGCACAAGGGGGCCGAACACGGTTTGGCCCTGGCAGTATCCATAGCGTAAGTATATGCGCTGATCAAGAGCTGCGGACTCCCTTCCTGCCGCGCAAACGGCGACCGCACTGCGCAGAGTACAAAACGCCATATCAAGGAAAGTATCATCGCGAGCATGGCCACGACACCAATGAGCGCCAGGATTTTGAATGCAGAGATAGAGAAGTTAATAAAGGAGGATACTCTGAAAGAGTATACAACCTGAGTGAACTTTATCGCAAGAGCCAACCATTACTACAAAGCCCGCTCACGCCACAAAGAAACCCAGAGCTTCCCGACAAAGCGCACTCACTCTGCCTGATTGATACAATCTCTGGAGGACCCGCAGAAGCGATTCGCATTCCGTAGCATGCCAGTTAAGATCGATATACGCACTAACCGCATCAAGCCAAGAAAGGCGATCATTTTCACGAACGAAGCAGCTTAATAGGAATCAATCTCCCGCATGATGACCCTTGGTCATAGCCTCAATTATTTCAAATTTCGTGATCGAGCCGGATGCCGGTAGACACCGAGCTCGGTGGATATCTTGCATATCACTACTTTTGATGTTACAACTCGAGAAGTATTATTCAACCTCCGTCCACACCTCAATCGTTTCAGCCATTCCATAAGTGGCAATAGGCATAGCATCGCTGGATTTAACGAATGGGACAGAATATAAGAAACTATCACGACGTTGGCGATCAGATATCCAAGACTACCATATAATCCGCCTTATAGTCGCCCAACACTAACCGCTATAAAGGCTATGGGCCCAAAGACATCTCAAGATGAAGTTCCCGACTCGGGGAATAGGGAGAGATGTCTGGGACCAAAGAAAAAGCCGTAAGGTAGTTATCAAACCTCGTACTCAAAGTAAACGGGAAGTTCCTAAGGGTCCCGCAATGTCGGGTTCGAAAATCACATGAGATTAATCGGGTCAAGTGAGGAGAAGATAACCCGCTCAAAGGAAAGCGGAAGGTGCCGAGGTGCTACGCCACACCAGGAGATTTTACCATCCTTCAGTGGAAACGTGGAACGGAGCTTCGTGATCGATCGAGATTGCATAAAGAAAGATCAAAGTAAAGTTTCAAGCGGCATTAATAAGAGAAGACGAAGATATTTTTGGCGCTGGACCCGTGATGCTGTGGTAGATCTGTCAGCCAAGCACCGGCCGTATGTAATCCTCGTGCTAAAGCCGGTAAAACAAAAGAAAAGACTTTTAGCCGATGAAGAATGCGCTATCCCATAGTTTGTGTTCTCTACCGCAGTTAAGCCATACAGGAATTACAATTTCCCGAATGGGGCGGCAAACGTTGTATTGGTCAAGAAAACCTAGTGGAAAGTGGCGATGTGTGGCCGCATTTTGACGCCTCGGGGTACCATCGATCCGCATGGCGCCCAAGATGAGGAGAGGACGGGCGCTCATAACCGAAAAGTACGGCTCAGGATGGCTGGGCGGGCGCCATTCGCTCAAAAATGCCGCCGACGCCGATTTGTCACGAAACTTTTTACACAACAAATTGGACGGAATACGAGATATATATCGACGATATGTCGTCAAAAGTAGGGTGAAGGCGGAGGACTCCGGCAAATCTTAGGGAAACCTTTAACCAACTTAGGAAGAGCAAAATGAAAGTTGAACCCCTCGAGAATGCTCTTTGGCATGGTCTCCTGAAATTCTTCGGGCTATATGATCAAGCAGCACGCAGTGGATCGAGTCGAATCCCGACAAGATAGCGCGCTATGGGATACGCAAAGAGCTAAGGCAAGAGTTGCAAAAGCCGAATCGGATGTCTGGGCCGGGCATTGTTGGTTTATAGCCGTGCCTGCGAAAAAACCTACCTTTCTTCAAGAGTTTGAGAAGTAATGTCGAAGAAGAGTTTACTGGGACCATGAATGCAAAGAGGCGTTTGAAAGACAAAGTGAATATTCGTTCCCCTCACCGCTATCCCGACTGAACCCCGAGAACGGTTACAACTATACGTGGCTATTTCGATATCGCTGCTAATGGGTATTAGTAAAGGAGGATAGACCAAGAACAAAGGCCCATATTACGTTAGCCATGTCCTTAGTGGACGCCGAGAGCAGTACCCGCCATGCATGCGCCTACTTCATGCGGTAGTCTCGGCAAGAAAGCTTAAGCATTTTATTTTGAGTCCCACCCATCCAGTCATAACGGATCAACCTTTTCGTCGGGATATCGACTAGTCCGGCCTTGTGTGGCCGTTAACCACCGCTATCGAAGTTAAGTGAGTTCGAGATATCATACGTGCCTAGACCAAAGCATTTATGCCTTTGCCAAGCATTAAGCAGATTTTGGTGGATCGAAGGTTGCCTCGGCATTCCTCTCCTCGCCTCGCAGTGACCTAGCTCGGCCAGTTAAGAGGCGGTCCCTTCCTCATTGACTCTATTTGTGGATGGCGCCTCACCCAACAAGCGATGGGCGCTGAGTAATTATATTAGGACCCAAAAGGAAACTGAATACGCCTCGCGTTTAGCTTTCCAACTAATAACGAGAATACGAAGCCATGACTCGGGATTACGCTTAGTAAGCGTCTATGGGGGTTGAAGAATCTAGTTAAGTGCAAAATTCTCAAAATTGGTCATCGACCAAACTGCGGACAAGGGGTAAAAGAGCTTTTAATATTATCAAGAGATACCACGCGGCGCAGATACTCATGAAACGAGGATCTGCTTTTAAGATATTCCTATAGCGGAAAAACGGTAGGCGACCATTTCTCTAGGCTCGCAATTACCTATTATGCATTTTAACCGCCTCGGCGGATATGCGTAAGTTTGTGACCAACCAACTTATCTTGAAAAGAGTGTTTTACCTGCCGAGCTGCCACCGCGTAGACATGAAAACCCATAATTTCCTATCTCCACGAAGGAAAATTACTAGAGATGTGATCGAATCCGTGAGGATCTAACCGCAATTCTTCTTTAAATATCAATTGTACTGGGGAATTATATCGAAGTCTTCGATGGCCTCGCTAACCCGTAGCTTCACGAGGATATTTCCGAGCGCCGGGTCAAATACACGGGCGGACGCGCTTTTGTTCACATCGAGTTCGGTCCCGCCATCAAGCACTCACACGAAAGCCGGATATTACCGGGCCCACCCCAGCGAAGCGATGCCACTCATGTACGCACTCAAGCGTGACGCCACGAGGACGTGGGAACGCACCTAATCACTCACCTCTACCCCTCACCCCTCAGCCTCATTCCTCGCCACGCGGGAATCGAATTTAGTAGGAAAATTACCCGTGAGCCGAGTGGGGAGAGTATGCCATCGCGCAAGACTACTTCCAAGAAGCGGTGGCCGCCTCCACTTAAGAGGACTGGGGAGCGGTGAGGGCGCTTTTGGCGGAAAAATATACCGACTGTTCTAGATTCCCAAAATCTGCATCGGATAACGGTACTCACCAAGTAGCGGGTTCTACTCGACTTCGCGAATTTCGGGATCGAACACTGCCCGCCCTGCCTATTACCTCCCAATCTAACGCGCAAGTGCAGGCTTCGGGTGAATCGAATCATATTTGGCATGTTAAGAAAACATAATACAAAGCGGACCGGGGAAGGAAATTGACTCTGAGGAATTACCGACGTTTTATGGTCGCTACGATCCACCCCTGGCCAAGGCTGATCTTTAAGCTCCTTTTAGCCCGGCATGCCAGACGGCCGTTTTCACGGGGTAGAGAGCAAGATTGCCTACCTACAGTAAAATTGGATTCGATTTAAAAATTTAACGACGTAGGGATTTAGAGAACAACTCGACTTCACAAGAAAAAGAGACTTGGTGCTTTTCACAGATTCTCAAGTACAAACAATTTATGGATTGTGACATACAACCGACGGGTTAAAATCACCAATTCCGTGATTGGGAACTGCCAAGGATCAAGGGGTCGGCAAGTCACCTGTGGAATGTGGGAAAACTAAGCCCTAACCGGGAAGTGACCATATCTGGAAGCGGTATGTTTGCTAAAAGCATTAAGGCTTAACCTCGGTGATCTCTGGGATGGAGAAAGGGCCTCATGGACACGCACGCTTCTAAGCTATGCCGTTATTATACGCGATCCGGATAGACTATGTAACCGCCTCCCCAAGAAGGGGTTATTCCTTTGAGAGTTTTAATAAAAAGAGCCTTCTTTTCATCTGCTAGCTTAAACTATGTGGAACGCTACAAATTTTGGGGTACCGTACGCTAAACCTCAAGGTATGATTTCAAATCAAAAGCACGAACCGATCACTGGCCGGTTCCTAAAAAACAAGTGGCCCCCAGATCAACGTCGGGATAAAAGAAATTGAAACCGAGGTAAAGCCCTTAGCCTCGAAGTACCTTCGACAGTACGATAGCCTACAATATAAAGCCGCAGCTCCTGTGCCGCAAACCCGCCATATGTGGGTAAAAGCGCAGTACAAACCGGGGTTAAAACCCGCCTTACTTCAGGCGTATCCGTAATGAATGTGAAAAATGAAAACAAACACGGACGGATTGATACAATTCCTTTAATAAAAGAAAAAGATAAAAGCATGCTCGTGGAATATACAAGTGGAAAATTCAGAAGTTACAAAAACTCATAATAAAAATTAAGATTATAATGGCCGAGTCATCTCCGTGGAGGGTGGCTCTATCATCTTCCTCATCGAGTCAAGCCTGTGTTACAAGTGAGGCGAACTAACCAAGATCAGATTCAAATGATAAACTCCCTTGTAATTATCTACAATGAATAATCGAGTCCTCAGAAACCCGTGAATCTAAGATAAGCAATAAGCCACGCCCCTACCAACCTCATTCCCCAAATCTTCGTAAAAACCGGCACGACGGATGGCCTTTCACGCTTAATGTGCTTCCTCTATTTCGGCGCACGGCCTCCTCCACCTTCCTTCACTACAAGTTTCACAACCCTTTCTTCGAGCATACACAGCCTTGGCCGCTTGATATATTCCCGCCTCCTCCTGCCGTGGTGAAACGAATGCTCAGCTGTCAGACGCCGCCTATCCGGACGACGGCTTCACTGCTCAAGGCTTCGAGGCCTTCGCTTTCACTGAGGCCTCATTCTACTTAGAGACTTCCTGTATTTTGTTACGGAAGGTGCTTCCAAAAGCCTCTCGACGTCACCAAGGAATAGCCAAGGCTCGTGGTCCATGAGAAGCAGGGAAGCTGAGTTGGGTATATATATATAAAAAAAGATAAAGCAAGTAAAGAGAAGACGGGATAATTTTATCAAATCTATTTGAAATGGGATGGTGGCTCAGACCTCCAGCTGGTCCTCGGCTTCATCAAAATCCTTCTTCACCCGGGCCAAGAATGAGGGGCTTGGGAGGCCCGAAAGCGCTTCTACGCCTTCTTCCGCAGGCGAACCTTCGGGTTGACGGGCAACCCGTCGCCGAAAGTACGGGAGACTTAGGAGTCGTGGGCGATACGGACTCCAGGAATGCCCTTCTCCGTATGGCTACGTGGCGTGATCCTAGGAAGCAAAGAGGGTACTCCGGATTAGCTCTTTCAAGATTCCTATAAATATCCCTCAACAAGACGTAACTGCAGTTCAAAAAAATACCGATCCCCTTAGTACCATTTCCTATTATATTCGCTCTAAGATAATCGACTCGATCGTCGGAGTGCTCAGGACCACCCCGTGGTCACACTTTCGTGTCCTGACGGCGAAAGGTGACCTCGCTGGAGGACTATCTCAAAGATCACCGAAGTGACTATCTCAACCCGCTAACTCAAAGCAGTGAGTGCCCCAATCCAAAGATCCGCTTGAAACATTTTCAGCTAGGACCAACAAATAAGGAGTTTAAAAAATAACAGCCAAAATGATCGATATTGCTCACTGCGGAGCAAGTTTGAGTAGATATACTAGTAATCCTAGTCGTGATAATTGAAAGCCATAATACGAGTACTAGCAATACGTAACTGGAACGAAGGCGTTTGAG
>JADFUC010001034.1:0-11112 GCA_019722365.1 Lithospermum erythrorhizon | reverse complement strand
TTCCTCGACTCTACTCTATCAATCTAGACTAGCACGACATCACAACTAGACAATCATCCAACTGCGCACAACTCGTCAACAACTATGATACTAGTCAATCCACACAACTAAACCACTCAAATAACTCAACAACTCTATCAACCTCGCAACTCGATCAACTCATCAAACTCAATCAACCTCAATATAAATCCGATTTTGACAACAACAAATGCAAGATATAATTAACTCAACCTCGTTAAGTGAGAACTTATGTCCGCTTCGATATGTTTATCGAATCGTAACGAGGTACGAAGCAATACACCCCTTATACCGAAGATAAGTGTAAATACCTGGATAATACAAATCCCATCCTACACCAACACACAAATCCACAAAACACCCAAAACACTGGGCACGACTAACACGTACTCTACTAACCCACTTCGTCTCTAATTCAACTCAACTTCAACGCAAAAATGCCTACACAACTCAACGAAACCACATACCAACAAGTCATATTCAACATACAATTCAACACACAAAATTATACACATACACATATTCGTAATTAAGTAAGTTAATTTTATAAACGCTGGAAGCCAAAGCACTCACCTGCTAACAATGAAATTACGCCTCGCCTATTTAGTCCACGTGCCTCTTCTCACGCTCCACGCCTAACCAAAAATACCCGAACAAAACAATTACTACTTACTACCATAATAACTCCGATTCCCAATTCAATTTCCTAACTTACAACCCATTTTAGTAACAAATTGTTAAATTTAGGTAATAGATCACTAATTGTGTTTACATGACAATTAAAACGACAGAATTTCAACCATAACACCCCCCATCCCAATCGGCCTCCACCAACACCACACACCAACACTTTAAACAACTTCTATACAACCCCAAAATCAACTTTCCCAAACTAATATACCCATTATTAACAACCTTAATTCCAAAAACCCAAATACTACTCACTTTACCCAACTTATATCAACCTAATCTCTACCAACCACACAAAAGTCACAACTTATACTCCAAAACATCTCTATTAAAGTCCATTAACATACTTTTACAACTTAAAAGTGATTTGGAAAAAGTCAACCTAAAAGTCAACTAACTTATTCAACACATTTTATTATCACTTCTAACCACATAAAACAAGCTTAGATGATACATCTCTACCATTTTAAAGTCTCAAATCCCAAATCATAAAAGTCAAAAAAAGTCAAACTTATAAAACGGTCAACTATACCAAAGTCAAGATTCAAGATTAAAAACATACCTTAAATAATCGCAGATGAAGAACAAGATTATGGAGTAAATCGCAACAAGATTCCACCACCAAGAAAATAATTAAAAAATCAAGGGTCAGTGAATGTAGGGTTTCGCCTTCCCAGCAGGTGCTGGCCTTCGAGATTTTTTGTCGGCCTTATCGAGGAGGAGAATATTTAAGCCGGCGGTTCAAATACTCATCTCAAAGAAATGCGGGTACTGCTTTCACAACTCGCCTCAAGTAGAACGCCACGACGCTGGCTCGAAGCGAGAAACGCACCTTGATTGACATGGTTCGATATATGAAGAGCCTCGGCTCTATCCTATCAATTACTCGGATATACACTACAAAGCGCATCACTCACACTTAATAAATGTTCAACTATATCAGCATATGAAATACCTCATGAATCGAAGCTGGGAAGTTTCCAAAATTGCCTTTCTGTGATTTGGGACTTTGAAGCTTAGTGTTCAAGAATTTGACAAAAGATATAATCGGAGCCTAAATCTAATAAATACGCTTTTAATTGGTATCCGAAGGAAACCATTGGTTACCGCTTTACCAAGCACGGTAATAAAATAATCGTTGCAAGATCGTGAATATTTTTGTAAAGGAATGTCTCTAGAAGACTAGAGTGAAGGTGTTCACTCGAGGAAACTCCAAGATGATGAAATAACCGTCAATACACCCGGTGTGTAGATGATCGACACACCACAAGAATTAGAATCTTGTGTAAATGGGTATTTAAGAAGAAAACACGACAAAGACATCTATGTTTTCAAAGCGAGGCTCGGTGGCTTAAAGGCTCAAGAAAATTGATGCCATTGACTATGATGAAACTGACTCACCAGCTGGACTATGCTTTGTCCATTAGATAAATCTTAGAATAATGGCCGCATTCCATGACTATGAAATGATGAAAAATGGACGCGAAGTGACCATTTTTTCCGAACGGAAACCCTGCAGTAAGAAAGGTACGTGATACAATCTCTAGGCTTTACATGTGCCAAGAGGAGCTATGAAAGGTTTGAAAGCTATACTATTTATGGTCTCAAGCAAGTATCCCTTAGTTGGAACCTTCGCTCTTGAGAAGGTAATTCAAAGATTTTTGATCCAACAAGATTTTAATAAGAATCTTGTATAAACAAGGCGAAATGGAGTTATACATATGACAGCTCATAGTCCTATATATGTCGGCTTTTATTATTACCAATTCATTTAACCATTGGAAGCAAAGTAGAATTACCGAATTCACCAAGTATTGGATGCGTGAGGTTTCTCAAATCTAAGGACTCGAAAGTGAAAGTCGAATACATTCTCGAATCTAAATTATCGGTATCGGTTATTAGGCCGATTGAACTTTTTTTTTTGTCGGAACACTTATATCTATGAAGTGTAGCAAAGGTTCAAAATAAATGATTCCAAGAAAAAGTCATCTCCCCATGAGACATGGAGTTCAACTCAACAAGTCATAATCCCACCATGAACGCCGAATGACGCACGTAAGGACTTACTTTACGCTCGATCAGACGTCCACCTATGTACACCATGTAGTGCACACTAATCGGATGTGTTATATAAAATTCAATTGCTACCGCCACTGCACTAATCCAGAGAAACCCGCTAGATTACAGTTGAAGGGCATCTTGTAGTATCCGAAAAGAACTCTAAGACGATTCTCGTACACAGATGAATAGTTATGTAATCGGTACACCAATGCCGCCAAACCCGACTATATGGTGGAGTAGTGTCTTGGAGTAGTTCCAAGAACATAGGCTAATGTAGCCTATCCCTTTACCAAACCAATGCCTCAGGCAAAGCATATCAATATGCACCAACATCGGGTCCTGCACAAATGTCACAAAGGGTATCGGATTCAGCTGGGAGCTAGCGTGACTGGCCTTTGTTATGTGAACAATAATTGAATTTTACGCTTTCATATATCAATTTGTTTGTTCACTATGCTCATGCTTCATGTCCAAATTTACATATAACTGGGTTGCTTTCTCGCCGAGTGAAAAAAAAATGAAACCTCTCTGGCTACCATACAATTTCTAGAGACAACTGAAGTGTCGACAAAGAGAACCTCTCAAGTCTAGAAATATAAGGTAGCCATTCACCTCGGGCTCGATGTCGACGCCCTGGGGTGACAAGCATTTGATGACTAACATAGTGATCGATGATCAATTCCTCTTGGATCAAGAGCTTCAAGTAAGCTTCGGGACACCCATGGGCTATCGCTTGCATAACCGAGAGCCGGATTGACCGCCGCAAAATCATAAAAAGATACGTGATATATGTGTCCTATGATGTTTTCTTAGAACTCAAGTAGTTTAACAATTCTTAGACTCAAGGTGATATAATCGCTATGTTATATGAAGTTGTTCGACTATGTCAAAGTGTCCGCCTTAAATGGGATTATAATCGCATGCCAAGCGACACAAGAAGTATAAAGAGGTGCTTCATATATTAGCAAGATTTATCCATCCTTGATATACAAGGTAGATCTCACGCCTCTCAATGAGTATTGAGACTCCATTGGCCTTTGGGACACCATAGTACCCGATTCAGCTTCAAAGACGAGTAAAAGAAAGCTTCTGGGTGTTTTTATGACACACCTCTTACGCAAGCATCTACCAAGTCGGCCGCCTCGAGGTTAAGATCATTGACAACATGTACACCCGTGAGTCACCAATCGATGGATAACAATAACAAATATGACCACCTCTATTATTAACAAAGACAAAAACTCTCTATTCCATCGCGGGCGCTCCAACACATCCAACAAAATAAAAGATAACTCAACACAACCACCTGAATAATACAACCCAAGAATACACAAGATATCCAAAATACAACATGTGGAAAGTATGACAACTGCATTTCTGGTATTAAAATACACAACAATACACAAAGTCTAGAAATATAACAAGTCAACAAATATGCGGGGAATCGACCGAGGACTTCCTACGCCACCACCGCCTCACCTACGATCTTCACGCTAAATAAGAAGAATGCAGCATCCTCAAAGAACCTCAACTATTCACTCCCTAAACCTTAGCCATAAACGCCGCCTATTGGGAGAAAAGGCAAATACTATAAAGTCGCGTGAATGCCAATACGATTTTACCCAATCACATATAATCATACTTATATTTAACATAAGCATATATATTAAATCCGAAGCTACAATGAATAATCAGTCTACAAATCAACACATAAAATCCTCTTATACGATATCACATATACTATACATGTGAGCTTATAACCATCAATAACGCATATTCATTTAAGTGAAACCGGCTCAACACAAACACAAACAAACGGTGAATCCACCTCCATAAACTATAAACAAACGAGGAAATCCACCTCCACAACACAAACAAATGTGGAATCCACATCCACAAACCTCCGACCGAGACTACCCCTCAATATGCATACTCACACCAAACCTCCCGAATCCACTCGGCTACTCCCACCTCAATATGCATACCACACCAAACCTCCCGGTCGGGTCACCGCCCACATATATATATATATATATATATATATATATATATATATATATATATATATATATATATCATATCAATCAAATAAACCTCGCACAAAGACACACGCACATCACACGCCACACGCAAAGACAAGTACATACAACACACGTGGTATAATCACGTAAAGAATTCACTACAACTTTACATAACATGAATAATATTCACAACTATCTCATAACGTTAATCTCAATAACTCAATACACATGTCAAAATTGTTCCATGACAAAAATACATGCAAAAATACATAAACATAATACATATGAAGCGGTTCCTATCATGGCGATTTCAGACTCACCTCGAGCCAAAAAGAATAGTGCGATCACTCTAGGTAGTCCACGTATAGTCCGCTCCACTCCTATTCAAGGAAATTATACATTATAACACATTCCTCGTAGAATAACCTTTTCTTAACATCTATTACCCCAGTATTATACCACATTTCAATTCAAATTAACTTTTTAGTAATCATCCTATCCCTCCCCAATATTGGTGATACACTTCTAAAATCTAACGTTACTACATTCTAATTACTAACTTCACAAATCCCAATATTTGGTCATCACTTTATTACTCCCAACAATAAAACTTCAATCACATTATAATAAATCCAAATAATCAATCGCTAATTAAAACCGCAATACAACCTCCAATTCAAGCACTAACTACTATACCAATTCTTTTCCCAAACTTTCAAACCTAATCTCTACCAATCCATATATCCAAACCAATAATTCTATTCCCAAAATAACTATATTAACGCCCTCTAACCTCATATTACAATTTAATGTTAATTTAAGAAAAGTCAACTCTCAACATACCACTTTCTAACCCCAATAATCACTCAAAGTCACTCTAATCCCCTAAACTAAACTTAGATAAATACTTTCTATACCATAATAAAAGTCAAGATCTGAAAGTAGAGTCAACACAAAACTCAATTATATAAAAAGTCAACTCAAGCCTAAACGATTAGATTTGAAGATTAGAAAGTTTCTACCTATGAATCTCAAGCATGGGGGAACAAGATTCGAGGTTCAATTCAACAAGTTTCACCAAGAAAAATGAAGAAAACCAAGCTGGGGAGCACCATGGGCCCCTACGCCATATAAGATGATTTTGCTCTCTTTTTTTCTTTTTTTCTTTTTTTAATTTGGAAGATGAAATGAGTTAGCGCTGGGTAGGGATATTTAAGTGGAGTTTAGGTCTCGTTTTGTCTCATTAATTTTGCTTCTCTTCTGCTTAAGTTAACACAACTCAAACATGTGTCAAATTAAATTTCTATCCTCAAAATATATTATCGCCCAACCCATATTATCATTATTCAATTTCAAATTTTAACTTTAACCTCAAAACACTCAACAGGCAACTAAAATCATATTAAAATAATGCTTATACGAACGGCTATTTCGCTTAGCCTATGACTGTGAGATCGCATGATAAAGGAATCAGAAGCAATCGCCCAAGGGTGTTGGGGAAGTCAGTTGGAAACGTATATTTTGATTTCTATAATTATGCCCGCTAAGTACAATTGTTGTAACAATTCATTTACTAGTTTTAGTTAAACGACACATTTAAACTAAGTGTTCAATAAATAGTAATTGTAAATTATTAAATGGAACTCACGATAATATCGTGGGTTATGCCAGATTGCTATCCTTACGCATAACCGATATAATAACCATAATGGTCAATTATATTATTAGACGGCTAATATTATCCGAGCGTTGGTATGTCATACACATACAATGACGCTGGAAGTTATATTCCATGTATGGAATTAAATCGAGATTGTTAAATTGAAGCTGATTGACATTTAACGAGATACCAATCGGTAGTTTCATATCGATAATGTAAAATACAAATTGGATAAAATTGAATCAATTAAATTGCGTTACAATTGATGGTTTAACGACGGAAGCTTATTAGTAACTTGTTAAGTTACTTACTCGCTTAGTAATATGTTAGTTAACGGTTTAACGAAAGTTACCCATTTATCAAACGTAGTTAAAACTATTCGACCGAAACCAATGTGGACTATATAGTGGAAAGATGAAATGAAAAAACCTAAGTTTTCATTCCATCCTTCCCCACAAACCATTCGCCGCTCTCCCTCTCTCCTCCCTTGGTTGGAGTCGGTTTCGAGTCAAAATCATGTCCAAGTGGTCGTGAGGTTCTAGCACGATCAATCGCGCGACTCAACCGGCTCTTGGCGTGGACTAACTTGAGGCATTTCACTTGAAGTTGCCGGTAGGATTTCTTTGGAGAAATTTCTCGAGGGAACAAAGTTGCTACCTCATCCGCCGCGTATTGTAATTACTTCCTCAGATTCATATGGTATGAATTACATTGTATATGTTTCCGCACTGCTATTATACATTTATTCGATTTTTGGTTGTATTTGTTTATTTTTATTATGAAAAAGTTATGTAATTTTCGAACAAAGATATGGCCGTGAATAGTACATGTAATGCGTCCCAACAAGTGTTCAAGGAAGTGTGCTCAGGACATGAGGAAGTCTTCAAATGGAATAGTATAGTATTCCCTTGCATGTCAAAGACTGTATGTTCCATATTCTGTATGTCAGAAATGTCAGGGTTTTACTTGATCGTTAACATCAATTGTTAATATATCCGATTTCTAGGAACTCTACTTGTGACTATACAAACAATAATTGAATAAGAGATTTCTCAGAGTGTACCTTTAAAAACCCCTCAGTAGTCAGTAAATTGCAATATGACCGCAGGAGGCTTCAACAACTAAGGACGTTGTTCTAAGCACACCTCCACACCGACGGCGGCTCAAATCCATCCTCGAAGTTTTACTAGAACTATTTGCACTAAGCAAAAAGCCTGTGATTTTATTCTTCATATGATGGCCGAACAAGGAAGGGGTGGAAAGGGAGAGATTTTTGCTTTTATTTTTTTCTCAAAAGATGAGTGGAATAAGAAAAATAAGAATGAGCAAGGATTATTCTCACCTTAGACCCCTTTATATAGGAGTTCCAAACCCTATGATTAGGCCTAGGTTTTTGACAATTCAAAAAGCCCATCCACCTCATCCTTATAAGAAAGTCGGCTATGACATAATTCCAACAATTGGTATTTTATCCCAATTATTTTCTTATAGTTACACTTTAACCTGGAAAGTTATAATTCGTATTATAGTTACATTTTAACCCATGAAGTTATAATTCGCATTATAGTTTGATTTTGTTGTCTTGTGTGACCTCTTAGGTTCGATTGAAAAAAGTAATATATTAATTCATGTTAACCGTACATGTCATTAATATATGGATTATGAGCGGATCCTAGTAAGCGATCATAACCCCTAATGTCAATGCGAGTTAATCTTAATAATATGTTCGTCGAACAACCTAACACATACGCCCCGAATCCTATACTGTTAAATGAGTAAATCGGTTGCACAATCGAATTGTTCAACGGACATATTTATGAGATCTGTTATATCATATTTCCAACACTCCCACTTGCCCTTGGATGATTACTTGTAACCGATTACTTATTAACCAATTACATCTGAAAAACAATCCCTCGTACGCGACTTCTAATAGTCAAGCTATGGTAAGATTTGTATCACCAAACTCTTGCACCTTTTCCTTTCTTGGTTGTATGAATTAATGAGATTCCAATACTATACTAGAGATGCACATCATGATCACCCTTAATTCTCCAAGAGGCTAAAAATTTAACTTTCTTATATCCGGTCATTACAAATCTCGTCAGTGTACAACCATTTCGCGGCTTACATTTTGTAGTACGCAGCCTTGACCATTATAATCCTCTTTGACATGGACTTTTGAAACTATGGTCAAGGAAGTATCTCTCTCGCAAAGTGAAAGCATGTCATGCGGGTCTACCAATCGTCATTTAACATAAGTTCTATGAAATCTGCACCAGGACACAACTATATTATCTTCTAAGAAAGCTCTCCTTGGTGGTCAGAGTCAGGGTCCTACGTTTTGAACCTTTGTTCCGACATGCGTACTCGTAGCGGTGATAACGACCCTTTAGTCATTTGCGAGTTAAGATCATTCTCACAGCACGTACACCGAGTCACGATAAATGGAATATTAACAAATATGACCTATTTGACATAAGACAAAACTCTACATTCCGTCGGTAATTGTTCCCACATGACATCCAACCAAACAAAAGACAACGAACACAAATCCACCTAAATAATACAACCAGACTTTAAAATCAAAAATACAAGAGATAGGAAAAGTATGACAGCAGGACCCCTTACGTGAAAGCCTGTGCAATCTGAAATAGAACAAGTCGACAACATAAGGGGAATGGCCAGTGAGGACTTCTATGCCACCGCGCCACAACTACGTCGCTGTGACTCGGCCCAGCAGATCCTTAGCCACCTCGGCGATGGCTCCTAGGGGCCCTAGGCATAGAATACTTGACCCGTAGAAAGAGAGAATGACTATAAAAGGTAGTGAATACAAATACCACTGATTTTACCCAATCATATAATCGTACTTATATATATCATATGCGTATATTAACCGGGCTACACTATGAATAGCGTCTAAATCGGATAAAATTAAATCTTATACGATATCACATGTACTATATGCAAGAGCTTATAACCATTAATAATGCATATTCATTTTAAAACTTTCACCGACACACAAATAATCATGATGAGAATCACCTCCACAAACAATAAACAAATGAGAATCCCTCACAACAGCAAACAATGGAAGGAATCCACACTCACGAAACAATAAACAAATGAGGAATCCACCTCCACAAATAATAAACAAATGAGGAATCCACCTCCACAAATAATAAACAAATGAGAATCCACCTCCACAAATAATCAGATGAGGTCTCCACCTCCATCTCCCGACGAAGCTACCCCGTTCAATATGCATATCACGCCCAAACCTCCGAATCCACGGGCTACCCACTTTCAATATGGATGCCACACAAGCAGACACACCCGCTTTAAAGCGGGCCTACACCGCTCAATATGCATACCCACGCCCCGAACCTCGGTCAGTCTACAACTCTATATATATACCAAAACAATCAAGATACACACACCGCGATTACATACACAGCAGCCACATGCGGCTGAAGTGCCTTGCTGACACCGTGAGGTATAACCATAATAACCACCGCGATCTACATGCATGAATCATAATCACAACTATCTCTAACATGAATCATGAGTCTAACTATCTCATAACATGAATCTCAATAACTACGACCCAGCATGTCAAAATAATCCCATGACAAAACACATACAAAATATATATATACATAACACAAATCCACCTAAATAATACAACGAGGATACACAAGAAATCAAATATAACATAGGAAAGTATGAAAACGGACCTTAGTAAAATACAATACCTGAGTCTAGAAATAGAACAAATCGGAGCAACACGAGTCTAGAACCACAATACCTGTGAAGTCTAGAAATACAGAACATGCAAAAATATATATATATATAATATATATGAAGGGTTCGATCGTGAATTTGCACTCACCTGAGGCCAAAAGTAATAATGATAACTCACAGGTAGTCCGCGTGCTAGGTCGAGATCAACCCCTATTCAAAGAGTATACATTTATAACACATTCCATAGGATAACCTCTTTTAACATCTATTTAAACCCGAGTATTATACCCGTCTCACATTTCAAATTAACTTCTTAGTAATCATCCTATCCCCAACATTAGTATACACTTCTAAAAATTCCAACATAACTACATTCTAATTACAAACAAACTTCAAATCAGATATTAAATTAAATGACTTTATTAAATACGACAATTACTTTAATCATTCTAATCCAATCAAAATCAGTAAGCCAACTAATTAAACTTAGATTAAGCCGCCTCGATTCAAACAACGCTCATACCAAGCTTGAACTTTCTAAACCCCGATCTCTACCGATCCATATCGAGCCAATACTTCTATTCCCAAAAATAACTATATTAAAGTCCTCACAACCCCATATTGCAATTTTAAGAGTTAATTTTAAAAAAAAGTTAACAAAGTCAGCCACTTGACATACACCAATTTCTAACGATAATCGCTCAAAAATCACCTACAATCCGCAAGCTAAACTTAGATAACATTTCTATATACCATAATAGAAAGCCAAGATCTAAAGTCAACACAAAACTCAAATATATAAAAAGTCAACTTCGAAGCCTTAAATGATGAGATTTGAAGATTACAAAGTTTACCCTATGATAATCTCAAGATGGGGAACAAAGATTTGAGGTTCGATTGACAAGTTTCACAGCT
>JADFUC010000907.1:0-59847 GCA_019722365.1 Lithospermum erythrorhizon | reverse complement strand
CGTGCTTACGTATTGCTTCGTTGTCATACTTCGATCAACTCACCTCAATAATCGCTTAGATGATCTCCTTTGATTCCTCGATAGTCAAGTTGTATGTAATGGTTGTCATCACAACTTTTTACCACCGTCTATTTGTCGCGGACTTCACTTGAATTGTCAAACACTACTGACAATGGGCGACTAACTTCCTCAGATCGCTTTCACACAAGCTTCACTCATCCAATACTCACATTCATGGATTCCATAGATAATTTTGGTTCGCTTATTGAACACACGAATGCCTCACTGCTTCTAGAGTAAACCCCAAGAATATCCTTCATCACTTTCAAAGGGACATCAAACTTTTACCGTTTCGCGATCAAGTAGGCATTATAGCACAAACTGGCAGCCAGAAATATTGAACATTTGCTTTCTCCCTCTCCATATTTCATACTCAGGTTGTTTGTACCGGTCAAAGGCCGATCCGACAGGAATACGACACGCCATGTTTATGGCTCCCACTGCACTAAAGGAATATTTTTGGCATATAGTATAACAAGAGCCATCTCATGAATAATATGATTCTTCCTTTCTACAACGCCTATTCCCCTGGCTGAGTATACAGGGAGAAAGCAATTCATTTGTTTATGCCTTCTCGGCAAGACAAAATTACGGTAATCCCACGCCATCACTCCCCGATTCTGACAACATGTTAAGCTTTTTTCTTTTGCAAGCACACCTAGCTTCTTAAATACTTCAAAGGTGTTTGATGTCTCTCTCTTATGAATTCTACCCCATGTATACCGAGAAGTCATCAACACGCATTACAAACATACTTCTTTCTCCATGGCTTTCAAATCCTCAAGATCGGGCTCATTAGGATCCACGCCGCATCGCCTCTAGTAATAATTTATGTTGGAAATATGAGATGTTAAAATCTCATAAAATATATGTCCGTTGAACAATTAGATTGTACAACCTATTATTACATTTAATAATAATAATAATTATAAGTTCAGATATATGCTCGATTGTTAGACAATTGACATATTAGGTAACCTAGATCAATTTAGGATTTATGATGGCTTACTGTAGTCCGCCACATCATCTATAAGTATTAATATGACGTTGGCTAACATAAATTAATATATTGCTATTTTCGACGAGCCCAAGAGGTCACACACAATAACTTAAATCAATTATATCATTTATTTATGTAACTTCCAGGTTTAAAATGAAACTGCATGGAAATATCAGCGAAATTTCAATTGTCGAACTCCACCCCAAGCGCAATTCAGAAAGAGTAAGTGGGCTTCCCAAATCTCTTCCTTAAGCTCCTAAATCAGGGTTTCAGGAATGCTCCCACCCCTCCTGTGGATGTACATTCTAGAACATTCCACCACCCCCTATATATAAAGCTATCTTTGACGTGAAATAATTGCTCATTCATTCTTGGCTTTTGTGAAAAGCAAAAAGACAAACTTTTCTCCCATTCTTCCATCTAGTCGAGTAGCAGCGAGAAAATCCAAGTAGAATTTTTTCCGCCCAATCTCGCCTGGGAAGTTTAATATTTTAAAGAGCTTCAAGCAGTGCCTCACCTTTTAAGCGGTTCGCTCATAAGCCATGCTGATTATTCTTGAGACAATCTACGTTTGATCGTGATGCAGTCTCCTTAGATTTATTCCGCTGCAAATCCCGTAAGAAAGGTACACACTTGTATGTTATTATTTTTATTATATTCTCAGAGAATCCTCAAGTTTACGCCTTTTATAATAGTTATTTAATCCGTGAAACGCAACACATTTGGTAGGTGACCATATGTTGTAACTTTTGGTGACAACACTTGGTCTATGTTCCAACTTGACATTCTCCACAGATATCTTCTTTTTATCTTCAAATATCGCGCCCCTCGCATAACCCTCTTTTAAGGTAAGCCATTTCAGAATTTCAGGTGCCCTGTAACTCTTATGCCATAACTCAAAGATTCTTCGCCTTTCTACTCAATTAAAGCTTTTACAAAGTGTCCACATATAATGCTTGTCGGCCGACTCTAAGACCCTTCATGATTGTTTGATCACAACTGCCATTGACAAGAATCCATTCTGATTAAGAAAACTTTCATGCCATCAATATCACACACCAGACCGATGCTAATGAGATTAACAATCAACCCCTTCAAAGAATAAGATCATTCTGAAAAGTAGTGTAAATATTCTCACACACACGCTGACCTTTTTGCAACAATTCTTTCCTCTCGCTTCCATCTCTAAATAACAAATGTGATACGTATCTCTTTTGAAAGTGATTGAATCTACAGATGCATTTCTTCCCTCAGCCATAATGCGCGTCTTGAACACTCACCGCCAAAGTCTCAACCTGATTACAGAGTTTCAGCAATATGAGAAGGGATCTTCAAATGCCTGCTGAAGGTTTCAGGCTAATTGTTTCAATCAAATTATATATGTGTAACTACTGAGCGTTATCGCCAGGACAATTGTATGATTTAACATATGCTGCACATGACGTACATTGTGTGACGCTTGTAATCTATATTAAAACAGGCTCGGGCTAATATTATTTAACATATTATTTTTCGTCATCTCCGCTCCCAAGAGTTCGCCACGTGTGAAAAGAACTATATACAATGGAATATAGTACTAAACACGGTTGACGTGGCCGATCCCGATGACTTTACCTCGATTGGGGGCGGTGGAGACGATAGAGTTTGGTGAGATTTTATTCGTCCCTCGCCGTACTCCATTTATACTCTCGTAAGATAATTCCCGACTTCCATGTCGTTATACTCTCGGGTACACTCTCGCAGTTTCAAGGAGATAAAAATATCCCTCAAATCCTATAATCTCCACTGCCCTCAACCGAGGTAACATCGAGTCCTCTGATCCGACATTTTCCTTTCCGAATATTTCCTTCATATTTCATTTCATACTGGAAAGCTTTATAAGACATTTATTATATAGCTTCGATTTAGTACTATATGCTGACCTCTCGGGACGACCGACAAGATTAATATATTAAATAATATTAATCGAATATTATATTTTAGTATATGTACTACGAATGATCTCTAGTAAGATCGTAATCCCTAATGTCAATATCGTTAAATCTTAAAATACTAATTGCCTAACAATTAATATATATTGAACTTTACACGTATATATGAATATATAATGAACGAGTAAATCTATTGTACAATCTAAATTATTCATCAAAAGATTTATTTGATCGAATTTCATATTTCCAACAAGAGCTTTCTCGTGGGAGAGCAAATATTACAATGACGCTGCCTTCTCAATCTAAGCACATAATCTTTGTACGGTAGGTGCTGCTTTTCGTCCAAATAATTCTGTAACAATAAAAAGGGCCATGTCCCTTATTTCCATAGTAAAGGATAATTCCACCCTGCTGGGCTTCCTCGCCTAGACGCCGAGCTGCTATTAACCGCTGCTGGTTGTTTGCCTACCGCACAAACTTCACTTCTCTCCCTTCTCGACATCGACTTCCCTTTCTTGTACCCAATTTGTATTATCACTGCATTCTTTTCCAATCACCAAAATTTCTGCCATTACTTGTACTCAGAATTCATCATCTTTAGACCCTTCTTAAGAGATTACAATTGGGAATTCAAGTTCTTGATCTCCTCATCTCGATCCATCACGGTTTTAATTAGTTTCTCAATCTCTTTCTCCAATTTGCCTTTCTCAACCTCCACCTTAGTGTAGATCATGGTTAGTTTAGTCCACTTGGTGTACAACAACTTGTAGTCTTCAAGGAGCTCTTCTTCAGTCATCTCCTCCTCCTCATCTTCACCGTGATCCGCGCACATCAACAAAATAAGTTCTCACTGCAAAGAATGCAACAAAGTTTCTAACTTTTTTCCTCTTGATCCTTCTCCTCCTCTAAGTCATCACGCGGTGGGCAATGGGCTACTCCTAGATTGCCTCCTTAACATGGGCTAGACATTCCACCAAAATGTGTCCAAATCCTTCTCGCACTCTTATAATCCCTTTTTGTTTATCTTTTGCTCCTTTAATAAGTTACCTTTGCTTCACGAAGTTTCTTCCACCTGTTGTTCCATTTGTCATTGACATTTGGATAGTTGGTTCCTCCATACGGATTCTTGTTGAACCTCTTAAGAGATTTGTTGAAGTTATTCACTAATAAGTTCATGGTTTCAACAAGTTCTTCATCATTCAAATCTATCGAGGCTGCTTTCAAGGATACACCATTTTTCTTGCTAGACTCCCCGTTATCAAGGGACATTTCAAAGGTTGTTAGATATTGTCCATCATCTCATCTATCCTCATAGCGTCGTTCAAGGCTTTCAATGTGTCGACTTTATAGGCAAATTTTAGAAATGTCCTAAGAACTTTCCTTACAAGCTTTCATTACTCATAACTTACAAATTTAAGTGACTCAATAAAGAATGTCCTTAATGTTGCTGCTATATGAAGTTACGGTTTCATCATCCTTCATCTCTGTAGCTTTAAAACGAGTTGTCAAGTATCAGTCTCGACATCCATACCTTTCCGAAGTTCATTCATAAGCCATTTCTAAGTTTTCTCCTAAGCAACCTTTCGCTACAAAGACACGCTTGCTGATAAGTTTGAAAATGTTAATAGCCACAGTATTAAATATAGCATTCGATTATTTTCTATCTTGCAAATCTTTAATCCATTTGATTATTTTCTTCTTGAACAAGACGTGTAAATCTTCTTACTTGTTCACCAAGAACTTCCTTTCTATTGTCGGCAATAATCATATCAATTATAGATCTTTTTCATAAACGAAAATAAAATCTCTTCGAAATATCTTCATCGTTCTCGAGTTATTGCAACCAACTACTAAAGACAGTTGTATGCCATCGCAAAATACTTGGTCAATCTTCATGCAATAACACATAAAATAAGCTAATATCAAATTACTATCCAAATAATATATAATGAGTATTCATGTAATATCCAATTCATTTAAGGTACTTTTTATCCCCAAAAATGACGTGAATAGTACATATAGGCGAATTCTCTTGAAATGTGATAAAAATTAGTAATCCTACTATTTTAAAATGCATTTATCATAGATTTAAAAATCGCTTTTATTAAGGCCATGAAGTTATATCAATCAGAAACTACACGTGAACGTAAAAAAAACTACATCGAATTGTAAAAAAAATATAAATATATTCAAATTGTAAATAATTAACTATTATGAAAAAATATTTTTTCTTCTAAATGATCATGTATTTTGAAACGGAGAGAGTAAAAAATTCATACTCGCTATGAAAATATGGCAATCTACCAAGTTCCGTGGTTAATATATTTCGGGCACTGGATCTGACTGGGTCTAGTGTAAGACTTGTTAGGCCCCGGACCTAGCATGTGTTGTTACTTGTTAGTTTGGAATTTGTATACAGATCCACAGTCCGCAGAGGAATTGATACATGGAAAATGGCTGGGATCGTATATGTGTCACCATGTCAGGCTCATTCATTATCGAACTGTCCAGCCAACTGCCAATCCACATCCTTAATGAACCTGGCTTTGCATGGCAACAAAACCCCAACTTTAGCCTGATGGTTTGCAAAGTTCACACCATCTCATTTAATGGGCGCCATCGGCTGAATAAATCCATAACCACTTGTCCAGTTTGATCAATTTTTACATGTTTCTATCGAAATTGCTCCCTTCAAAATATTGGACAATCTTGATGTGGAAGGAGGAGTATTTATGGGTTTAATGAACATCGGTAGGACGAGAATGTGACTATATATGATCTATCAATCTAGTACTTATTATAAATGATCCCATGTGATTATTATGTGTGAACTTTTGGACTTGAGCTGAGGTAATTGATGGAGAATGTGGTTGCATGAACAACTTGTTTATGGGTGTCTAAGGTGACGATTTACTAGTTCTGTGTTTTTTTTGGTACTTACAACCTTTCAAGTGGTCAAGATTTGCTCAGTTAGTTTCTTCAAGATCTTCAAGATTGAAGTATATATAGAATGGTTTGCAATAAAAAAAGAAAGTTATGATGTAAGCTTAATTCTTCATTGGTGGTCCATCACTTGCATCGTCATTATTTTACTCCTTTGCTTTTCTTGAATCAGCTGGTTGGGTATATTTGTAGAAGTGTAGAACCAATGTGTAATGCGCATGATCGCTGTTGAGAATGGGTTTTCACAATCATGAGTTGATTGTCACCATATTAAGCAATATAGTAGAATTATTGGTCATTCCAGGGGATAGATTTGGACATTCCATAAACACAAGTACCTTTATTTCAGAAAAAGAGTTGGATTGTTTTTTAATAGTCAAAATTAACCAATTTTATTATTTTAATTGATATACGTAATTTGACTTAGTGTCAAATTATTATGTTAATAACAACAATAGTTGAACTACTATCATCTGGTATTATATTCTTTCATAAAATATTATATTATATATATCAAATATGTTTGAATTCAAAATCTAACCTTTAAAATTGAAAAACTATACTTTATTGAGTTGGGGGAGTATTTATAATCCAGAATTGATGATGAGAAATTAGTGTCCTTACTTTATCGATACTTCGCCGTCAATGCTATTTTTCACTCTTAAACAATTGGGAATGGTATGGACAGACCACCCCACTCTTAGGGAGGGCCTAATAGTCCCATTAATTTGAAATATGACAAAATATTGTTGTTCGTTAGCATCAATTAGCTCAAAGATTTTTTTTATTGTACATTGGAATTTATGGTGCTGGTCTAACTAAAAGTTTTGTTAAAATGTGGTAATCAATAATCTGTATTTGATGAAGATGGGTATAAGTGAAAGAAAAAAGAGTTTAAACTTATTCCACATCTAATAATTGTAATTTTATGCTTTTGCTGGGTGATAAATAAAGTGTCAGCTTTCTTTTACCCAAGATATACCTCATATTTTATATACTTTCTTTAAGCGATTACTTCCCTCAAGCAGATAGTTTATCTCTCGTGCGATGTAATATCAGATAACTTAGTAGCTTTTTATTTATCTTCATGAATATTTCTTTTGGTTGGCCATATTTATCTCCATCATGTAGATTTATCGCTAAGATAATTATAATATTTTGCTATTCAAAATATAATTCTCTTTTTCAACGATTTCGCCGCATCGCTTGCCTGAGCCAAAGTTCCTAAAGTCTTGTTGTCATCTATGTCACAAAGCACCTGTGAGCCGAGCTCGTGGAAAGAGGGTTGGCAACGGTAGTACAACTTTCCTAGAAGATATCTACTTGTTTGGAGCGGATGGAGGAGCAACTTGGGCAACGGATGGGACATCAAATTTCCATCCAAATCGCTGAGATAATGGAGCAGCTAACTCAACAGCTTACGGTTATGCTCCAATGAAAGTTATTCTTCATACCAAAAATACTAGTGTATAATAAGAGATTTGATAACGACTCAAAGTTCCACTCTGGCCCGCAAACCTTAACCGAGGAGCCAGGCGGTTACCAAGCCTCAACCATCGCCAGCTTTAATAGATGGGAATCGCTTAAGCTCGACATCCCGAGTTTCAAGGGCGCCAAATTCGAGGAATTTCGCCACTGGGATTGCCATCAGATAAGAAATCTTGGAATTGTAAAGAAGTGCCGCTGATCAAGTGTTCACTAGTCGCTAAGAAAAATTAAGAGGCGTAGCGCAACATGGTGGAAACAATCAAACAACAACAAATTCGTTAAGGAAAATTAAAATTTCAACATGAGAGAAATTTGTGAAGCACATGAGAGCGTGATTTCTTCCTACAACTACGTAGTTATCAATATATCAAGAATTTTAATCTGTATTACATTCTGCATCCCGGACGAATTATATTATCAATTTTATCAACTCATGCATCGAGTAGATTTGAATGAAACAAACGACCAGTTAGTGTCACGATACATTGGTGGGTTGCAACAACAGTTTCAAGATTCTTTGAATCTTTGATCCTGTTAGGTAAGTCAGAAGCACATCAGTGTGCTCCTCAATCTCAAAAAGTCTCTCTCTTTCTCTTGTGAAAGTTCTCTTTTGGAGGTGTCTCAACAACACAGGTTCAACAGAGGCGTACTAATTTTGTGACTACTACAACTAGACTGTCCAAGCAAACCTTTCAACCAACTAAAAGTGGTAGCAATTCTCAAGTGAAATATTTTAAATGTCATGAAGTGGGACACCGTTCATATGAATGTAAAAAGGAGCCACTACGAAAGCTTAATTTGGTAGTTCTGCTTTGTTCTCATCCGTACAGTGACGACGAAGATATGTGAAAGGAATCCAGCTTACGATTATATCAGAATTTATTTAAGCCATTCAATTACTAGTAGTTCAACGTGTTTGTTTGACACCTCGATCTAGTGAAGTTTACTCATGATTTGTGTATATATATTGGTCACTTTTATTGTAATAGGCAACAAATTATTACTCAATAATAATATCTCTTTATATCACGTATTATGACCATTTTTACTCATATTTTAGGATCGGTAACAATAAGATCTTGAAAAGCCACATTGGACGAGCATGGGGTGGCATGCTTGAATAGTTTTGCATGGAAAACACATAAGGATTGAAGAAATATCTGACATTTTACATGACATAGCTTTGAGTTTCCAGTCAAAAAGGAAATGGATGAAAACGAGATAACGAAGATGATCATTCCCGATCTAAGGCAAAGGGAATAAAGTAGTTGAGTAGTTCCTTTAATCGTCAGAACTAATAATGGTCCCTTTCTATTGAGATAAATAGTCTTCATCATAAAAAAGAGTGAAAGTTGCTCTATTCTTTCTTGTGAATGGAGAATTGTACTTCTAAATCATGCCATCGAGATTTTCCAGTTTAATTTTTAGTTGAAATCAATAAATTTTATAAGTTTAATTAATAAATATAACTTCGATGTGAATCTAATTTAATTTATCACGTTAATAGTAAATTTCATTCAAAATATCGGTCTTTTATATATTTTCAATATATATTATACAACATATATAAAGATAGTTAATGAGCTTTGTTTATCGATTTGATCGCCGCATACCTGATCAAATCAGGAATTTACCAACATCGCTTTCCGTATTAAGACAAAAAGCTTGCATTAAAATATTACATTATATCCTCGAAGCATTTAATAAATAATACACATTTGTCTCTATTTTTACGTTAAAATAGTATGAACATACAACTAACATTTGTCATACTCAAGCAATGAATCGCCAAGAACATTCAGATTATCTCTCATCAAACTATCTTATCCTAAATCAGACCTGCTTTTATCTCTACGCACCATCTAAAGACTAAATCGCTAATTACATCGATAGACGATAGTTACGCCTCAAAATTTAAATGCCAATTATTAACCAAAACCGATAATTTCATGAATTACGTATATGTGGATATTATTGAATGGTGATATTATAGTGACGTCTCCCAGCGCACGCCTAGACTTCAGACGTCGGTGACAGTGGAGAAGCTAAATGTCCCAAAACTTTGTCATGTTTCTTGAATTCTTGGATGGTCGGCCTATGATATTGCCAATACTTGAAACATATTTGTTACACCCAATGTTAGTAAAAGCATGGCATTCATTTGTCCTCTTGTTCATTAGTACTTCACTCTGCTAGTTTGCTGCTCAAAGAGGTGGCAAGTGAGAATGTTGAAAAGTAAGAATGACAAAAAAAATTGTCTCATAGATTCCATCAGTGCCATGGAAGGTCATTTTCCTCAACAGCAGATTTTATTCTGAACTATGAGAATAATAATACAAGTGAATAAGTTAATTCAATATTCTTTCTTTGTAGTTGTAGATGGTAATCATTCATTGCGGTTCTCAAGGTGATAAATAACTTTTTCAGATCTTAAATAGATCGTCATTAGTTTATTGTTGCGCTGCTCAACATTATTAATTGGAGAGTTGATAATATGAAAATATATTACTACTTGAAATGTTTAAATGCTGCCAATTTTTTTATGATTATATATTTATATTATGAAAAATGAAAGATCCCAGTGAATTAATTTCAAGAAATAATTGATAGGAATATAGAATCCTTTTAAATATGTAGTTTTCTTATACTCCAATTTATTAACTATGGATGTTGGCTCTTTTGAATTCACAATTTTGCATGACACAAAGTCATAATATTTTTATCTTCACAATTTTCTATCACAATATATGCAAATTGGAATAACTTTTAATAGAAAACAATAAAGTAAAATTATAATCTCTTACTTTTACTTAAAATGAATGTTCAATCATTACATTTTTAATAGAAAACACTCAAATGAATTATAATCTCCTATTTTTACTAAAAATGAATGTTCAATCATTACATCCAATCCATCAAATCCATATTCTAGAATCTAGACCCCTACTATAGCCTATACTCGGTTCTAGTTCGGCCCAAAGTTGGCTCCTTTGATTTTGTGCATGATCTTTGACCTTTATCCCACTACTTTTGCTTTTTATTCAAATGTAGTTCTCCTTACATTCAACAGAAACTAAAATGAGAAAGAAACTCTTCTCCATCTTCAATTTTCTTTAACCATTATTGGGATCACCACAGGGACACGTTATCAAAAGCACCCAACTGGGCCTGGCATTACTTCATACAGTATTTGTTGACCACTTTAAAGCTGCCACTACTTCCATATTTTGGATAAATGCAAACGAAGTCATTTAAATTTATCAACAAGACTTAATCCCTATAATTATTAATAAAATATTTTCTATTTTAATATATAAGTAATTTTTTAAACTAAAAATTTTGTATCAAAATAGTTAATTATTTTGAACAAAAGTGATAGTTTTTTATTATCTTTATATTTTTATTTCCGTAAAGTCTCATTTCTTATCTTATAGTGTAATGATTATAACTAATTAATAAAGATCAAGAATAAAAATTACATGCAATAAAGTATTTTTATCCTAAATAATTATTTATATTAATGTAGAGAGTATTTAATAAAAAATCAAAACCACCTCATCATATTATTGTCAATGAAGTTAAATTCTATAAACAAATTTGTGACTTAAAATATGTCAGAAATAATTGAAAAATGCACATTATTTTGAACGGTTGAAAGAAATGATATGTCACACTCATTTAACATAATTAAAATTGTGTCAAAAAATGATATATGCAATCATCATATCATTTCAATGATTAATTTGCATAATTGCATTAATTAAACTATGAAAACTAAAATTCGAGGGTACTCCGTATTAGACAAATTTGGAGCCATATCCTTCTTTTCCTTTTTTTTTTTTATCTCCTCTTAATTTCCCAAGATGGTCCACTCAAAATTAGCCATCAGACTACTCAAAATTCCCTCCTACTCTATAAATAAAATTCAACACCTCCTCTCATAGACCCTTGAATGCAAAAGTAACACTTCCTTCATTCATTCAGATATCACATTACAATTCCCATAGCACAATTATTTGTCCACTTGTCCCAAAACAATGGACCATAAATGGTCGGAAAAAAGCTACTCCGGCGGCGTTCCGTTGCCGGAAAGTCCAAGACAACCAATGGAATTCCTCTCAAGATCATGGAGCAAATCTGCCCTCCAAGTTTGCAAAGCTTTAGCTCCCACAACTCATCATCATCCATCATTGCCTCCAAAAACTAGCATTGTTACTAAATCAATCTCCCCCACAATTCTTGAAAATGGTGGAGGGAAAGAAGAAGATGAGTCTGCAAAGCTTTCTGGCAATACTTTCTCTTTTGCTTCTTCTGCTACTTCTCAACTTGTTCTTGAACGAATTATGTCCCAATCCGTAAGTCCAACTTCCATTTTGACCACTTCTTATAACCAAACCACCTTAACTCATTATATTGGATGATTATATGAATACAAGGTCGTCATTCACGTTCGTTTTTTTTTTTTTTTGTTTCCTGCATGTAGTGAGACTATAATGTTTATTCTGTTTCTAGGTAAATACAGAGTATTTTGTTAGGATGAGGAAAAGGTGACAAATAAGTTAAATAAAAATGTTACTTTGAAGCAAACCCAAAATGAATTTATATGAAATGAAAACGTACAAATTAAAGAAATGCAATTCCAAGATCACTTCACTTTAGTGTTTAATTTAGTACCGAGTAAATGTAATACCCTTCGTTTTTTATTGTCATTTTATCACTATTTTTTTCTTTTTTATGATTATCATTCTTTTTTCCTATTATATTTTTGACATTAAAGTATGGGATATTATGTACAGTTATGTTCTCTTGGTCATTTGTAATTTTTATTAAATTATCCATCTGATTAATTTATAATGTAGCCGATAATTAGCCGTAACAAACATTAGGACTATTTGACATTTATTACCCCTAATAAAAACGATCACAGATCGCGGCCCTGTCGCTACGAATCTCGCAGACATCACGTAAGAGCTGACATGCATATCACTTTATGGCGAATTTGACCACTGCAACTCGGATCGAACACATTTCTCATGCTCAATCTTCATCAATCGCATCTAAAACGACACAATACCAATCCAAACTTTCAACCACTAAACTACGCCCCTATTTATTACCTCCCTAGTCATTTTACTTATACTCCATTGACCATAGTACTCCAAAGAGCAAAATCAATTATTTGTCTGTACTACTCGAGACAAAAACAAAAGAAATAAATTCCGACATAATATCTTGAAGTAGTACTCCTTAACTATTTATAGTAGTATAGTTTACCAATTTGTTAAAGTAAATTTACTCCGTATCTTGGGCTCTTGGTTGCTTATTAATCATTAATTTACTTAATAACCTTAATTAACAGAACCCATTTGTTCAAATTTACAGGAAATATCACCCTTGACATCTGGTAGGCTTTCACATAGTAGTGGACCTTTGAATGGATCGTTGACTGAAGAGACTGATAGTCCACCAGTTTCCCCATCTGATGAGTTTGAGGATGTTGTTAAGGTGAAGTCACTTGTCTTTTAATGCATCATTATTATTAGTACTTTTTCTTTTTTACTATTGGTTAATTTCTTCTTTCTCCTTAAACAAGGTTTCAATCGGAGGAATTAGACAATGAGAACAGTGATCCTTTTATTTCAAAAATTTATTAAGTAATTTTTAAAATTATAATTATCCTTTTAAAAATTATGTTATTTATCCTTCATAAATTTTTATATTTTTATTTATAAATATGGTATAAACTAATCTGACTTCCTTATATTAAAGTTATGATTTTATCGTTGGGTTCAAAAAAATCATGGTTTTATCATTGGGTTCAATAACACTCATTAGTCAATGATAATTCCTTGATAGAAATGAAACCTACGTGGATTTGGGATATAAAGAGGCTACCATTATCTTTATGGACTTTGCTTTTTATTTTTTCTTGGTATTTTGCAGAAAAGTGACATCAAAGAATGATGCTTTTGTTAGTTTCTATGTGATGCTTTTTCTTATTTTAATTGGGCAAAGAATGCTTTTGAACATAACATCCAACTTTTGACTTTATTACTACTTCACTAAAATAAATCTAAGCATTATGAAAGTCGATATCAAACTAAAATGCCTTCTTTTATGAACTTGGAAAATGAATTAAAAAAGGTTTTCTTTTGAGTAAAAAAAACTTGTTTAGGTTGTCCCAATTTTTTTAGAAACAACTAGAACTTGTCATGGAGCAACACCTTAGCTATAAGTAACTAAAAACTCATTTAGATGAGTAAAGACTAAAAAATTATCAAAACCAAAATTTAATAACATTGATATTGTGATAAGATGAATTGATAGATAAAATGTTGAGAAAGGTAATTAAATAACTAAAAGAATAATACATAAGTAAAACTTTGTTTCTAGTCCTTAATTGAAAAGAAATTAATGGACTAATACATAATGTTATTAGTAATGTTAAGACTTAAAAACCTCTGGAGAATCTATAACGAATCATCAATTCGTAAGACATAAGTAGCTGGTAGGTGAGAATGGAATAAGATACGATAAATACTTAACCTAATAAAGTTGAACATTAGTATCATTTAATTGCACTCTCATAGTACTAAATGATGGATCTTTTTATCTCCCAAAATTACCTATCTAAGTTTGTTGCTTTGTCCAAAATATCTTAAATTTCTGATGAGATAGGTTGAGTGACTTAGTTATCCAAAGATTCTCTGCTCAAGGTTTTGCTTGCTTCATTCAATTTATCAGTAACCAATACCTCATGACCTCACACTCTGCAATTGCAAGACTGACCTCATTTTTAACTTTTCTATATAACTCAAATTGGAGACTCATTAAGACCATTTAACAGTGTACAGTATGAACGTAAGGTTATTTCTTATCATAAGATCATGAGTTCAATTTTTCATACCAACACTTTTTTTCGATAAATAAAATTAATTAATAATTCGTATTATGAAAGTATTTTTAAAAATAGATTAATCAAGAGCAATTTAATGTTAATTGAAACAATTAATAACAAATGATTCACGAATCATGATCAAAGTTTACCTCGAAAAAGGCTAATGTCGAGTAAAATTTATTGGTATGAATTAATATAATAAAAAATGATGTACATTTGTTTGGTTTCTTTATTGTAGAATTCTAAATGTGTCACACTGTCACTATGTTACTTTGTACAGTATTTTCGTGCAAATAATACATTGCAACCTCTGTTCACCGGTTTACGCAACAATTATACTCCCGGTGGTGGTGGAGGCGCCGCCACTCCTGGTGGTAAGACAGTAGGGAGATGGTTGAAAGAAAGGAAAGAAAAAAAGAAAGAAGAAACAAGAACTCAAAATGCACAACTTCATGCTTCCGTTTCGGTAGCTGGAGTAGCTGCTGCAGTGGCCGCGATTGCTGCAGCCACTGCTGCAGCATCTTCGAAAAAGAAGGACGAACAAATGGCGAAAACCGACATGGCTGTTGCCTCAGCTGCAATGCTTGTGGCTGCTCAATGTGTTGAGGCTGCTGAATCTATGGGAGCTGATAGGGATCAACTTATGTCTGCTATTAGCTCTGCTGTTAACGTTCGTTCTCATGGTGATATATCTACCCTTACTGCTGCTGCTGCCACAGGTTAGGAAATTTCCAATTGAATATTTACTATGAATAATTGAATATGTGTCACTGCCTTGGATCAATTCGGAAACAACCTCCTTGTTATCACGTGTACTATCCGAAAATGTTAATGTATCTTCATACCTTGGATTTGGGCACCATTTCCCGTCCTAAATTTCTATTTGAGCATTAACTGCTTATAAGTTTCATTCCCTTGGATTCGGGCACCATTTCCTCGTCCTAAATTTTGAAGAGCGAAAAAAATGATTTGAGTTTGTAAATTGTGCAGCTTTGCGCGGAGTAGCAACACTTAAAGCAAGAGCATTGAAAGAAGTTTGGAACATAGCTGCTGTAATTCCAGCAGATAAAGGGGTTGCTGTTCGTACTAAAAGCAACAATGCTACAGAAGATATATATTGTTATGAAGGGCTTGATCCAGAAGAGAATTTCCTGAGTGTGTGTAATCAAGAACTGCTAGCTCGAGGATGTGAACTTCTCAAGAGGACAAGAAAAGGTGAGTGAGCTACTAACATTGTGCTGACAAAAGGAGAAAGAAAACATCTGCATTAGTATTTGAAGGGAAATTGTTAACTTATCCTTTTCCTTGATGTTTTGAAATATCAGGGGATCTTCACTGGAAGATTGTATCTGTTTATATTCATAGGACTGGACAGGTAAGAAACTAAGAATCCATTGATGTCCACCAATTTTGAAGTTTGCAGGCTAAATAATTTGATGGTAATCGCGTACTAATTGATCTCGTTTGTTTTGTAGGTGATGTTGAAGATGAAGAGCAAACATGTTGGGAAAACTATAACCAAGAAGAAGAAAAGTAACTCCCCTGTCTTTATTTAATATCTCTTTTACATTTTTTATACATTGAGTTTATTGAAGAGTGTTACTGTAATTTCTAGAAATCATCTAAAGCTAAGATGATGCTACTAATTTTAGATGTGGTAGTAGAGGTTTGCAAGGACATGCCGGCATGGCCTGGTAGGCATTTGTTCGAGGATGGAGAGCAGCGCCGCTACTTTGGCTTAAAGACACAAGTGCGCGGTTTGGTAGAGTTTGAATGTAAAACTCAAAGGGAATATGATATGTGGACTCAAGGAGTTTCGCGGCTACTTTCGATTGTAGCTGAAAGGAAGAAGAATTTCTAAAACCATTCAAGAAGAGCAATCCTGGCCTCCTTAATATGTGGAAGTGTGCAGATTTGTCTCAAGGCAATGTTGGCATAGGATATCCTGGAACAGAGTTTGAATTGAATATCATTGTGTTCTTATTAGTATCTGTTGGAAATGTTAAATGTAGTCTATCATATAATACTGCTTAATGTAATACGAATATCTGGTTTGGGAGCATTCATGAAAGTTCAGAAAGGTTGCACTATCTCATGCTCATTAGAAATCTACAACTTCTAGAATTGACTCCCAGGGATCGGTGATCTAATTACAGTAGTAGAGTTTGAGCATAAGTTCACTAGAAGCATTGGAACTCCTGGATGTTCTATTAGGAAATTGGGACAACAATATATGGAGCAATCATAAGAATATGAAAACTAGTCATAATCATTAAAAGAGACTAATACTCTTCCGCTTCAAAATGTATTTATCATATTTAAAAGCCATTTATTAAAGAATCATGAAGTTCTTAATATCGGTGATCAGTAGAAACTACTAATAATTGTAAAAATGTATATTAAAATCAGAACAATTAACTATCATAAAAAAGAAAATTGGGATAATTGTATTTTGAAATGGAGTATTGAGATATGGCCATTATAGGGAGATTTTGTAGTATCAATTAGGATTATTTTTTATGTAATTAATTGATTTTATAGAATTTAGGTGATTGATATTATAGCTGTTAGAATCATGTTCTTTCCTTAATTAGCTAGTAATGAAAAGTCATGTAAGTGTATAAATATGTACAGCCTTTTATATATTCAATACAAGAGAGTATATTCTTACATATCATCTTTTTCCATATGCCACAGATTAGGCTTTTATTTTTTCTACGCGTTTCTACTGCCTTTCAAAACAACAAATAACAATGTCCACTAAGCATAAAGCCTTAAACTTAACCACCTTGCCTCAAAAATCACAAGCAAACAATGAGCCCCGACACGTAAGGCTCATTTAAATATATGCCTAGCTTCCAAATGATTACTCATCCATGAAAATCACATCCCATATTTTAGATGGGCACAATTACTACCAGTGGTCTCAATCTGTGAAAATGGTAGTTTGTGGTAGGGGAAAGTTAGGTTACCTTACATGTGACGCGGCTAAACCCTTAATTACCAACTCCAAATACGAACTATGGCGGACCGAGAATGCCTTGGTTATGTCATGGCTCAAGAACTCCATGAATGAATACATTAGCGGCAGCTACATGTCGTTCCAAACTGCAAAAGACATTTGAGATGATTGTAAGGTTATGTATTCGGATGTGGAAAATACTTCACAAAAAATTGAAACTTCAACACAACTGAAGGAATTCAAACTGAAAAACTTAACTGTAACAAAGTATTATGCTGATTTGAAGAAAATTTGGCAGGAGCTTGACTTGTATGATGAACCAGATCCATTTTGCACCGATTGCAATGTGAAATATAAAAAGAAGATTAAAAAAGATAGGGTTTATGAATTCTTAACAGGCCTTACCAATGACTTCGATGAAGTCAAAGGTAGGATCATTAATAGAACCCCATTTCCAAGAACAGAAGACGCTTTCTCTAAGGTCCGTAGAGAGAAAACCAGAAGGAGAGTAATGCTTAAAAAGGGAGAAATTAACAACAGTGAAAAATCTGCCCTCATAGTCCAAACTCAAAACTTGGAAGAGACAACAATGGCACTAGTCGCTAACCGGAATAGATTCACCAACGATCCAAGGGGTGGTCGTAGATCAGAAAGACCTTGGTGCGACCATTGTAAAAAAAATGGTCACACCAAGGAGGGTTGTTGGGAGCTCCATGGAAAACCAAATAATTGGACCCCGAGGAGGTCAGGCGACAGGCGAAACTTCTCCGGCGACTACCGAGGCGACAACAAAGGAGGTGGATTTCAAAACTCAGGTGGATACAGTGGCAATGTAGCTGTGACGAAGCAAGGTGAATCGCAACACCTCAATTTCAGCAAGGAACAACTGGAACAGATTCGCACACTTCTCCACAGCTCGCCGTCGCCATCAGCTATCACCGGCGGAGCCTCGTGCTCTGTCGCCAAAACCGGTAACATCACCTCTAACTTTACCCATTGGATAATTGATTCGGGGGTTCTAATTTATCATTGTTTACCAATTTTTTTTCCAAACCCCATCCTAAAAAACCCTTAGATTAGTCAAAATCATTATAGGGTAAATCATAAGGACATAGGGCATAATCGAACTTCGAGAACTTCATACAATAAATTAGAGACCAGAGGAATTGTAGGGATGAACATGAATTGTAGAAAAATGAATATGAACCCTACCCAAGAAAATTCTTATTATCGAACAAAATCTAAAGATCAGAATGAATATGTAAAGGTAGCTAATGGGTCTTCTATTTTAATAAAGGGGAGGGGGATATTCGAATATCTCAAAATTTAATTCTGAAAATGTTTTATATGTTCTCGAACTAGCGTGTAATTTAATATCGGTTAGCAAATTGACTCAGGATAATAATTGTGTAGCTAAGTTTACCCCTGATTGGCAATTCTAGGATTCGAGATGGTCTTTACTTTTTTAATGAACATTTAAATTCTCAATTATGCTTATCTCGTACTTCTGAATATTCTTGTGTTTTTAATTCTTGTACGGATTATGATACTCTTTTATTATGGCACTATGGACATGCCCACCCGAACTTTTAGTATTTACAAGAATTATTCCCTGAATTATGTTCCCTTAATAATATGCATTTACAATGTGATATTTATCAGTTTGCTAAACATACCCATTCCACCCTCCCTAAAAAGAGTTATCACCCCACGATCCCGTTCTCTATTATTCACAGTGACTTGTGGGGTCCCTATAAATTAACTACATCAAATGGGCATCGGTGGTTCATCATGTTTATTGATGATCACATTCGTGCCACTTGGGTTTATCTTTAAAAATACAAAACCGATATTTTATTGAAAGTTTTCAAAAATAAATTCAAAATGATTCAAACTCAGTTTCAAACCTCTATAGAGATTGTTTGTACAGATAATGGTACCGAATTTTTTAACTATGCCTTAAACAATTTTTTTACGAACTATGGTATTATTCATCAAAGCTCGTGCGTATGTCCACCCCAACAAAACGAGGTTGCTAAACGTAAAAACCGCCATTTATTGGAAGTTGCACGAGCTCTCATGTTTATTATGCATGTTCCCAAATACTTGTGGGGGGATGCTGTCCTTACCGCTGCTTATTTAATAAACCGACTTCCAAGTCGTACTCTGAATTTTAAAACACCCATCTCCTTACTCGAGTTGAAATATCCTCACATCAATTCCCAGAATCTCCCTTAAAAACTTTTGGGTGTATTGCTTGTGTACACATACACTCACAAAATCGTTCAAAACTTGATCCACGCTCTAAAAAATGGTTCTCATTGGATATTCTCCTACTAAAAAAGGATACTGTTATTTTTGTCCTCAAATGAAAAAAATATTTGTTTCACATGATGTCACTTTTTGAAAATTCACCCTATTTTTCACTTTAGGGGGAGGACACTATTGAAGCTAAAAATTGTGGGGACTAGATGTCGTCGATTATCATATATCAAAATTTTGAAAATGTGAATAAACCTAATGATGTTACATATAAAACTATAGATCACAGATTAGTTATGAGAAGCGAAAATAGAAAAGACTTAATATACCTAACCTCCGTGTTTATACTAGGAGAAATGACACCCATGTCAACCAAAACCAAAACTGTCTTGTTCTGAACCCCGAAAAATGATCTTCATATTCCTATTGTCCTTAGGAAAGGGACCAGGACTAGACATCCACTTGAATGACTTGTAGCTTACACTAATTTGTCTCCTAATTTTCAAATTTTTATTGCTAGTTTGTCGATATTTGTGAGTCAGGGGATATTCGAGGCATTCTGATTCGGAATGGAGGGATGCAATACTAGAAGAAATGAAAACTCTTAAAAAGAATCAAATTTGGACCATAGTCCAGCTTACTTGAGACAAGAAAGCGTTAAGGGCGTAAATGGGTATTCTACGGTGAAATCTGATCAAGATGGGAAAAGCAGACTGAATCTGAAACCCGGACCTAGTTGTAGGGGTTCACTCAAACATGCGGGATTGACTTGATGAACTTTTGCCCTAGTTGCAAAATTAAACCTTTGTTAGGATTTTACTATCTCTGACTGACAATGAGAACTTAACTTGACATAAAAAAATGCTTTCCTAAACGGTAAATTGGAAGAAGAGGTATATATGATACAACCACTTGGGTTTGAACAAGAAAAAAAATAAGTATGTAAGCTCCAGAAATCACTATACGGTTTAAAACAATGACCCAGAGAGTGGTTTGACAAATTCTCCAAAAAGAAGTAAAGAGATTGGGGTACAAATAGAGTCAAGCAGATCACACCATGTTCATCAAACATACGGGTAACAATAAACTAACGATATTAATTGTGTATGTTAATGATATCATTGTAACAGAGATAGTAATGTGAAGAGATGGACACATAAAAGACTCTGAGAGAATTTGAAGTCAAAGACTTAGGCATGTTGATGTATTTACTTGGAGATGAAAATTGCAAAAACAGCGAGGGACTATCGATATCACAAAATACACCTTAGTTTACTCAAGAAATAGGAGTGTTGGGGTACAAAACAAGCGGTACTCAGTAGAACTTGAAACAAAGACAACATGTTTCAAGGAAAACTAGTAGATAGAGCGAGGTATCAAAATTAGTAGAAACATATACCTCTGCTTGCGCAAGACCGATATTGCCTTTGCAGTCAGCCTCGTGAGTCAGTATATGCATGATCCATGTCAAGGTCATCTTGATGTAGAAGTATCTCGAGAGCGCCGAGGCAAAGTTGTTCTCTGAGGTCGGAGCGATAGAGCGATCAAAGTATTTCTGAGATGTAGATTGGGGGTTCAATAGGCTGACAGGGCAGTCTACCTCGGGATATTACACCTTAATTAAGGAAACTTGGTTACATGGAAGCAAAAAGCGGTAGCAAGCGGTGCGAAGCGAGTATAAACTTGATAAGCGCGTGGCGTGTGAAGTTATCTGGGTAAAGCGGATATATGAAGAACTTGGACTTGAATTTGATGGACCAATCCAACTTTATTGTGACAATCAATCAGCAATCAATATAGCTCACAATCATGTTCAACACGACCGAACAAAGCACGTAGAAGTCAAATGGCTTCATCAAGAAATCGAGGAAAAATTAAGATCTACCGTGTTCGACTAGGCAAAAATTAGCGGATATTCTCACAAAGTTATCGAGAAGCAATATCACATATTTCTAAACAGCTCGGACTCATGACATCTTACGTCGGCTTGAGGGGAATGATGAAATATAGCCGTTATAGGGAGATTTTGTAGTATCAATTAGGATTATTCTTGTAATTAGTGATTTTATAAATTTGTTAAATTGATTGATATTATAGCTATTAGAATCATATTCTTTCCTTAATTAGCTAGGAATGAATAGTCCTGTAAGTGTATAAATATATACAACCTTTCATATATTCAATAGAAGAGAGTATATTCTCACATATCATTTTTTCATACGAAGGGAGTATAACATAGTGATAAAACACTTCACCTTAAACCAAAAGTTCATATGTTCAATTCATCATCAAA
Organism: Lithospermum erythrorhizon; assembly: GCA_019722365.1. Lineage (NCBI taxonomy): Eukaryota > Viridiplantae > Streptophyta > Magnoliopsida > Boraginales > Boraginaceae > Lithospermum > Lithospermum erythrorhizon. The sequence goes on along the minus strand of JADFUC010000907.1, from coordinate 38,010 downwards.
TAAATGAATACCACTATTAATCCTCATGAAAAAATTGACTACCACCTACACAGTAGTAATTGACATGTTAAGAAAGTAAAGTAACTTATTCGCACGAGTATAGTCTAGTGATAAATGAATCAATATATTAAACCTAAGAATCCAACTTCTAGTCATAATTGTTGTAGTGTGGGAGTTTCACATTAAGCGAGCTCCTTGCAATCACTATCCAGTAACTACCACATGTCTAAACTCTAGATCACCAAAAATTAACTTGCTGACAATTTGTCAACGGACGACGAATTGTGGAGGTATGTAAAGGGGTGAATCAAGAAAGGAAAGTTACGCCACAAGGGGTTGGCAGCGATCGAACTACGTTAGAACCAACTTAGTTCTTGACCATCTACAATTTCATTAAAATTGTGTACATTAGCATTATTTGGTCCACCCAAAATTAAAAATTTACATTTTCTGTATTTTTCCACCTTCCAATTAGTTCCTGACTTCATCGTAACAAATTGTAAAGGAGTTGAGGGGTAAGACATAAAAGGCTATACACTTTGATGATAGTATGGGTTCGATTCGTGTGTATGACATATAATTTATAGATAGTAACACTCAAGTGATGAATGACCTCTTTATAGTCCCTAATATTCGGTGAATACTATTTCCCGGCCAAATATTTTCCGACCCTGAAACTTACATCTGTTTACTTAGCGAATGTGCGTAGCATGGCGAAGAATTCAATCAGTATACATCACGTTGGGTAAAAGTTTGTAATTTTTGTAGTGTATGCTCGTGAAGCATTCCCGCGAAAGTACCTGATATGCGTGCATTAAGTTAACGTCTTTGCTCGACCAGCACGTTGGATATATAAGCGATTTGTTAAGTTTTATTGTTGATTTTCAATCAATTATTAATTAATATTAACATATAATTAGGTATTAACAGTATCAATTATTACTTGATTATATATTTATTAAATTAATTCTATGTTATAAATTTATTATTCTATGAATTATTAATTAAAGTAAAAACCTGATTTTTTATCTTGGTTGGGCACAAAACATCCCAGGTACTTGATGTAGCTTAGAAACTGACACCATGTTCCGCTTATATCAGGGCACAGCGCGGCGTCACAAGCAAATGAAAAATCAAACTAAGCTAGATAAATGTTCAACAAAGCTAGAAAAAGAAACATGACAACATATTGCATCTTATGAAATAACATATTTCCTATCCACAATTTCTCACAGCGTATTCATGATTGTATTGTAGTAGTCCATCTGGCTTCGATAAAGAGTGCGATCAAGTTGTCAAATGGCTTTTGATCATGATGAGCCTCATGTAAAGTATCGGACTATGGATGGAAAAATCCAATATCCTCACGTCATATGAGCTGGCATGTGTAAGCAATACATTAAAAAATGATTCTAAAGGATCATACGATATGATAAAGTATTTAAGAGAGAAATAATATGATCATAGCAATATAAAATGGGCGCCCACTTGGGCGTGTGTCCTAGCATCGCCCATGCTCGTCGGAGGGCCATTTGGGAGTTTGGCCAGTATGAGGGAGGCATGATTCCCCCGTGAGTCCAAATGGAACCAAACACAACATTGAACACAGTAGCTATTAGCGTCTCTAGTGCAGCCGAGGCATCCGGTGGTCGGGGCACCTCCGTCGCCCAAAGTGAGATATTTTATGTATCAAAGTATGTACATCTACGCCAGGTAATATTCTATCATAAAGGGCCGGATGTTGTGTTAGCTCCAGTATACACTCACTTCTAACTTTGGACCACTATTTCTCATTGCCATAAACTTGGAGTGCTACTGCTCTATATCCACAATTTCCATCTTTTTCATCATTAAATCACGAACAAAGGCAACAACTGCCATTTGTGACAGGCTAATATTAACATTGGATGTTTCTCGAAATTTCGAAACACACACAGAAATCCATTAGTGGAAGATAAAATAGGCAATTTGTGGCTGAGAAATATTTGGCGACGAAATATACGCACCCAATATTTCTCGACATATATTACATTAACCTCCTCCCCCACTAAAGTTGTTGGCACTTAAGTTCGTTTTTTTAAGAAAGGAAATCGTACGTGTCGATGTAGGGTGACAGTTAAACAGCCCCTCCCCCAAACCTCCAATTAGCGCCAGATAACATAAACCAACACACACACACTTGTAATAACTACTTCTCTCTCACCGCCAATTCCCGGTCAACTCGATGCAGGACTCCGATACCACACCACCGGAACATCCGGTAATCAAGTCACCTCTACACAAGCCTCTTAACGAGCTCACTGAAGATGACATTTCTCAACTCACACGCGAAGATTGCCGCCGTTACCTTAAAGAAAAAGGTGCTTTAATTATTTCCCAAAAAGATTGTCCACTTTCTAATTTGAATTGTCCAATTTCTCAATGTTTGACTCAAATATTTTGTACATCCTAAATATACTAAAACTTCGAGTTAATCGAATACTTTGTGTAAGTCCTTCTCCAACTAGATGCTGAAACTTACTTCATTGCTAATTATCAAAAATAATATATATAGTCGACTTTTGAGTTAATGGAATAGCCTAGTAGCAAGTCCTTCTCCAACTACTAGTGTTCGGAACTCATTTTATCGCTAATTATAAAAAGAAAATATATATAGTAAACTTTTTGAAAAAATACTCAATGTAATATTTTATTTTTTATTTTACTAGTGACGTTATATGTTTAAGTCAAATCGAAGTTGTGGTAGTTAATTAAGACATCAAAGTTGTTAATTTTGACCATTGAAAAAGATAACTCGACAATTTTTTATTGTGGAGTGAGTATAAGATTTGGTGAAATTATCATTTTCAACATATTACATTATATTTTTGATTGTTTGTCAAATAAGGACACGAAGTTTGTTAATTCTGATAATTGAAAATCGAACTTGACGATTTTTTTAGGGGGGGGGGGATGGAGGGAGTATTTTAATTCATGAAATTTTCCTAGAAGTTAATGAAGATGCACGTGCAATTAATGATTTATTTATTGAATTAGGGATGAGAAGGCCATCGTGGAATAAATCTCAAGCGATCCAGCAAGTGATATCGTTGAAGAAGCTTCTAGAAGCTCCACCGGCTTCAGAATCCGGTGGCCGGAGCAAGAGGCATCATGTTCCTCCTCGAATTCACAACGATAACAATTCTCATTTCGTGCGTTTCGATAATTTTGTTTACTTGTATTTAGCTCTGTTTTGGAGTAACTATTTAATTAATATGTTTGTTGATTAATGCTGATGACTGCTCAGTATTGATAAACTCCACATTTTTTATTCTACTAGCAATTATAATAAAGAGAGGCACCTACTGGATGTTTGTTCTTTTGTTTATTTAATTAATTTGTGCTCAGATTGTTCTTTTGTTTATATATTTTAAGCGAAAAATGTTATGCAATGTAGGTCCCAAGGAGTGCTAATGTTGGACTTTCAAGACCGGTTGATGATACCATAGCTATTAAGGAAAATAAGTCTGGAAGTTTCGGTTTTTCCGGTGATTTGGCCCGTCACACCACCATGGAGTTTAATGAGTCACTCCTGAGGTAATTTTAATGCCTTGCTGTTGTTCATGTACTGGATGTGATCTGTGATCTTAAGTTGATGTACTTGTGATTTGCTAAAAAATGTTAAATCTTTACACGATACAATAGTGATATTTTAAGATTCTGAGCCAATTTGACACGTAAGATAGTAAAAAGAAAGTGATTATGACAAAGTAAAAAGAAAGTGATTATGACAAAAAAGTGTAAACATCTTACTGAACTAGTGGTTTTTTTTAAACTCGTCATTTGTTATTCGTAGAAGTGAACTTGGCAATCAATGTATATGATGAAATACATGTTTCCACTTATGGTGCATTACTTTAACGAGGCGACATCAGGTTTCCTTTTGCCAATTGAAGCTCTCAAAGGTGCCATCGAGTGACAGACGCGCATTGCATATACTATCTTGTAGATTTAATTTTACTGATCAAGTTTTCTTTCGACTCATCTCTGTCTAGTGGACCTTTCTATGCAAGCTTTTATGGATTTGTTATATTTGAAGAGGTGATCAGTACACTTAATCTCACCTTGTTTGTGTGTTGTTAGGGCATTTGGTTGTGTCGTCTTACCGTACTAACATGAACAATGTCCTTAGTTCATCCTGGTGTATGAACACTTGACTCACCTTCTAGATGTTTTTGTGATTTTGAACTAAAGAGGACCTTGGAAACCTATACTTTTTAATTTTACTTCTTGATGAGGTCCATAATATTTTTAAAACGTTTAGAGACATCAGTATCATCATACTATCATTCTAAAATATATTGAAGATCTTAAAAAATCCATAGATATTTTTCGTATGATATCATTTTCAGTCAACAGGGTTGCTTGAGAGATGTAGTGTACATGCTGCTGTTTATGTTTCACAAGTGCGGTATTGCAGATATTGAGAGATATTTCCAAAGTTTCAGAATAGCTTCTTACGTTTTTCTCAATTTATTCCAGAACCACTGATGTCTCAGAGATGTCATTAGGACAAATGACTATCTTTTATTGTGGCAAGGTCAACGTTTATGATGATGTGCCAACCGAAAAGGTACAACAAAAGAGTCATACTAAAAATTAATATTGGTAATGTTAGATTTTGTCTTTTACATAACCATTGGGTATTTCGTAGGCACAAGTAATTATGCATCTAGCTGCAAGCCCACCCTATCTTCCCCAAGATGCTCTGTATGATGGAACCATGGTCATGCAATCTTCAGCATGTCAGATGCAAGTTGTTGGTGATCGAACTGGCTCAGGTTCTAATGTCATGCTCAAGCCAGCTCCACAGACAGGTGACTCCATGAAGTTCTTTGTTTCAAATTTGTTTCAGTAATTATGAATCTGATCTTCTTGATTTGCCATGTATGTCTTCTTCTGAAACCTTCCCCATTTGTGTATGCACATATGTTTTTGTTCTCTGTCTCTCTCTGGTAACTTGGTTTTGCTGTGGAAAAATGTCTATTTCTAGAGTCATCTAAAGACTTCAATTGAAGGTTTAGAAACTTCCTTAAAGTCGAAGGATGAGATTGCATATATGGTGCAGATTCCAGTTGGGGTTTGACAATAAGGAAAACACCTACATTGTCAAATTAATTGCAGAATGCATTTCAGCCATAGTAGCTTCAGTTGAGCTATAATCCATGAGAAGCTCTAAATAATTGGTTAATTGCTGATCTTTTGAAGTGCATCGTCAGTTTTTTTCTAAAACTTATCTATTTTCTTGCAGTGACGGCAAGTGATTCATGTCGCATATATGGTGAAGTAAACAAATGTTTTCATGAAGAGAATAATGGTAGATACTCTCGTCATACCTCACTGATAGAATGTTGACTTATACTGGTAAACAGTGAATAAAAAAACCTAGAATATTAACATTGAGATGAAGATTACCTGAGCCCCCCTCCCTCCCTTCAAACCCCACTTAGGTGGGAGTTGCAGCGTGTTGATGAAGATATCCAAAACTTTGTTTGTTTAAAGGTGTCAATGTGTAATCAAGATGAAGTTTGGTAGAATCAGAGATTCAGAGGTTATACCTTGCATGTCATGAATTAGTAATCAAAGTTGTTGCTTACAAGCCAAATCCTTTTCAGTATCTTTTTTTCCCTTTATATCTATTATAATTGTTGAAAGTTCATAATTTCAAATTTCAGAAGATTAACAACATCAACATGGCCTAATGACTTTGGAGAGAGGCTCCTACTAGCGAGTCAAATGAAGTATAGGTTGACCGATGCGTAGTCTCATTATTTAAGAGTAAGTGAAACTATCTACTACTTCACAGTTTAGAAGCTTGTTTTTACTGTCCCGTGCAGAGAATACAAAACATTTGACTACATCGGACCTTGATATTTGAGAAGATACTTCATGAAAATGTATATCCCTATAATCAACAGAGAACAGATAATTAGTTTCTTTGTTTATAATTGACTCTTTATGTTACTTTTTGTCTTGATAGCTCCAGAAAATCCGGGAAGCAGAAAAGCGTCAGTGCAACGATATCTTGAGAAGCGCAAAGACAGGTACTTCCGGAATCTAAACTGCCTGTATTATTGTAACCTTAATACTGGGACTGCACTGCCTTTAGTTCTCACATCTGTGTTAGGTGAAGGTTTAAAAGCAAGAGAAAGGTGGAAACTACCTCATCTGCTGGCTTGGATATTTACTACAACCATCAATTAGCGAATGTGTTAAATCAGCATCCAAATATAGGTGATACACATTCACTTCCCCAAATTAGACCACCCAATACACCAGCACGATGTAGTTCACCTGAGAATCATACCAATGATTCAGCCGGTCTCAATGGCAAGGTAATACACATACTAATTATTCAGCCAGTTTCATGTGTTTTGATTTCAGGTGGTTCAAATAATGTGATGTTTATGTATAGCCTATATCATGAAGTATAAGCCTTTGGCGATATGCACAGATGATCCAATAATCATGATGAAGTTATTGAAAAAAGGATGAATTGATTTAAAGAATAATCCATATAGTTTATTTATCATCACTATGAAAAACCGAAACAGATGAGAATTTTCCACAAGGTGAATTCTTGTAATCTTTTTTTGCATGTTAGTTAGGACTTATTCCTTCATTATAGTAGTCTGGTAATATAATTTTCATGTCTAGTCTCCCAATGATGACGACTAATGAGAAGACTATTTAAATTGCAACTGTAAAAGAACATATTGAAGTGTTGGCCTGTGGTTCCACTTTCGATTTCTCTGTTTTCGATTGACAACTTGGTTGCTCAGTTTCATGCTTTTTGGAGTTGTAAAATGCCCACTTGCTTAGTGTTCTCAATATTCTTCTTATCCGAACATGTAATGCTGTCCTGGAATTCTTACAGTCTCCCTTAAAAAATACAGTCAAGGACTTTGAGCTGTCCTTACTCTTTATTTAATACAGATATGAGATACCTTTTTTATGCAATTTTATCTGTTCATTTTCAGATTAAAGATTGAATCTGGAAGAAGGGGTTTGCATGACAATTTTCTATTGTAGTTTGCCATTAAGTTCAAAGATACTGGAGCTAATTTTCATCGTTGTAGCAGTAAAAATGGAAAATGAGTATTGATGATGTTAGAGCTTGTTGAGTTTCAATTCGGATAGTCTATGCTGTAAGTTGCATTTGTAGGCGAGTATGAAGAGAGATTACTTGTGAGATTCAGATTCCCATGTTTATAGGTTCAATTTTTCATGACAGAACTTGTCATTGTTGATTCCATGAGCATTATGAATATAGTATACATTTTTCAGCTATGTATATTGATGTATTGAACAACCCCAACTGCAACAACGATATTATTTCAACTCCTTCATGTAAGACAACCAATTGCTTTTGTTTTTTATTGATACTTAGCGATGATATTTGAATATAATAGTATTATAGCTTATGAGTAATACAAATTAATATCTAATGACTTATAAGTAAAGAAATATGTCTAGTGAGATTAGAACTCAAAAGATTTGGTTGGGCGCGAAATGGATATTCTTAATTTAAAAGGTCATATGTATTGCTTTTTTTTAAACTGGAATTTAATGCATTAGTAATATCTCTCTTGTATATGCCTATTTCTTGACTGCTTTAGTGTTTGTGATAATCAATTAGATAGCTTTGGCTTGGCATTGTGATCATGAACTTTTGATCCCCTCAAGTTCGTTTAGTATTTCTTTCTTGATAGAAGGAAAAAATTGACTATCCATTAGCTCAAGCCTCCAGATGTCAAAACTGCCATGAAGAATTTCCAGTTTTCTTGATTATCAACTGAGCATTGGCCGACACCCACTCCCTAAATTTGATTCGGGTTATCTACTCCTTTCGTATTATTTTTATATATATTTATATATCATATATTGTATGGTTATATTAAATTATTTGTTGATATCCACAAAAATATGATATTTTGTATGTAGGAGTACAAAATGAAACTACACCATCTTTTAATAATGAGGAGGCAGTAGTTGGAGTTGGTCTTACTGTGTCGAGCTACACAAGTGGATTTTTATTATTCCCACCATCCCTATTTCTTCCCACTTCTTCTCTCGTTACAATAACATCTGGTGAGCTTTCTTTTTCACCATCTTTTGAGCTGCTCAAACCAATCAAAAATTCATAGCCACCTTATAATATATATTCGTGGTCCCATTCCACATCATCATTATATTTAATTTATTATTTTTATATACAATTTGGCAACTTGTTGTCGCCCCAAAGTCCAAAGTATTCCAGAACTTTCTTATTGCTAAACACCCATTTTTAAGATTTTAATAATTAAACTTACAAATGAAATTAGTGTCTAATTAGAAATTTCGATGACAAAATTGTGACACTACTAATGAACTCTTAAAACGACATTTGTTGAGCTGTTATATACACACCAAAACAGTAATTCTTTGGGGATGAAATGATTATTTTGCCTCCTATTTGTAAGTGCGGTAGTTATATAAATTATGCTCAGGGATAAAATAGTCATTTCAGTGTTAAAAAAACACCATTTGGTCATAGCTCTTTTAACGACTAAAACGACCTTCCCAAAGCAGAAAGCAAAACTGCTATTTTCAACTTTCTATTTTCTACAAGCTTTTTATTACAACTCCCTCTTCTGTATTCTACCCCCTCCCTCCTATCCACCCCTCCCCCCTATCTTACTCTCTATTAGTAGCATCAAATCTTATATTCATCAATCTTAGTAGTAGAGCAGAAGATGGTACAAGAATAATTCAACAACAAGAAACTTGACTTTTTTTTGGGAAATATATTGACTATGAATCCTTTGTACACTGTAAAAGAAGAATACCTGATTCGATCATCTGATGATCCATCAATGATGATGGAAAGGCCACAACCTTTGGAAGGTCTTCATGAAATAGGACCTCCTCCATTCTTGAACAAGATATATGAAATGTTGGATGATCCAAATACAGAACATATTGTTTCTTGGAGTAGAGGAGGTCAAAGCTTTGCCGTTTGGGATCCTAATGTTTTCTCCACTACTCTTCTGCCTAGATACTTCAAACACAACAACTTCTCAAGCTTTTGCAGACAGCTTAATACTTATGTAAGTAAACTATGTTCTAAACGTTTTCTACAAGTGTTTTTACCGTTACTTAGCTTCTACGTTGACTTAAGTGAAATAATTTGTTACTTCTTGCAATTATATATTTTTCTTGTATATTCTGTTTTCATATATTATTTAGTTGATTGTTTTCGTTGTGCGTAGGAATGGAAAGAGTATCATGTTTGTTATTTTTACTCCACAAGATTAATCATATAGAGGAAAAGGACACCATTCTAAGGGGTAGTGGTTGATACTTGTGACTTGACTTTGTATTTTAGATGAAAATAAATTATGCCCTCTTCTCATTGTGTTACTAGTATATCAATGTCACTAAACTGATAGTTGAATTGTTGTTATACTTTGTCCATCTATATAATATTCTTGAATTTTTATTAAAGGTTCTCTCTGGATGAGGATGATGATGCTTGATGATTTTCTCTGAATAAAGAAGATTCAGAATGAATAAATACTTTGTAAGACAATGGTTGTGCAAGGGCATGTTCTGAAGTGCTAGGATCCTAGTGCTTCTGTCCCAATTTTCGTGCCTGAAAATTTCAAGACCTTTCTATGGAGAAATTTCTATCTTCAACAATTTTTGTAATTCTTGCAGGGGTTTAGAAAAATTGATCCAGGTAAATGGGAATTTGCCAATGAGGCCTTTCTCAGGGGTCAAAAACATCTCTTGAAAACAATCAAGAGGAGAAAAACTCAAAATCTATCTCAGCCTTTTCCTTCACAACAAGAAGAAGTTCCAAATCCATGTCTAGATGTAGGAAGGTTAGGATTTGATACAGAAATCGACAGGCTCAGGCGCGATAAACAGGTGATAATGATGGAGCTTGTGAAGCTCAGGCAGCAGCAACAGAGTAGTAGAGTTCATTTGCAAGCAATGGAGTTGAGGGTACAGGGGAGTGAGAAAAAACAGAAACAAATGATGAACTTCTTGGTGAAAGGCATGCAAAATCCAGAGTTTATTCATCATTTGGTCCAACAGAGGGATAAAATGAAAGAACTCGGAGAAGAAATCAGTAAGAAAAGGCATCTGCCTATTGATCAAGGGCTTAATGGCGAGGGGTCGAAGGCCATCAAGCATGATTCGATGGAGTTTGGTGATTATCCTTATGCGTATGGTCAAGTTTCGGAATTGGAAATGCTTGCATTAGAAATGCAAACATGTGGTAGAGGAATGAAAAGAGAGAAAGATTATGAGAATGAGGAACTTGATGAATGCTTTTGGGAAGAACTCTTTAATGAAGGATTTGAGGAATGGCTGAACGTGGCGGGACATGAGGAAGGTAGAGAGGAAGATGTTAATGTGTTGGTTGACAAGGTAAGGTTCTTGGATTCAAACCCCAAGTAGGTATGAACCCATTTTGCCTTTGATGTCTTTCATTGTCTTAGGCTGTTACAGTAATAATTGGCCAATGATTTTTACACTTCAGTGAATGATAATGACACTCCCTCCACCTATGATGTAAAATTGGACGAAAAATAACAAAAGAGTGGAGTGCCATAATCAATTCAAAAATGGAGCATAAAAGTCCTTACCCTAATAAATCATTAGTGAGTGATTATTTGTGTAGTTGGATCAGTTTCTTTAAGAGTTCATCACTAGTATAATGGAATGGATGGATTGTAATCATGTAATGATACATTTTCAGTTTTAATGTATTTCGTTTGTGCAACAACATCCATTTCATTGAACGAGTTAACAGATAGTTTATAGCATCTGGAAGATTTTTACATAGGATTGTTATAATGCCAAGAAATATAATGCCAAGAAATAGAAGTTCCAAATCCATTATGATTATGCCAATGATGTAGTTTATTCGAAATACTTCCGAGAACTTTGAAAGTTTAAATTCTCCCTACTAATGTACAAGGAATTTGAAACATTCAAATATGATTTAGTGTTTACAGGAGAGTATAATCATCAAACATGATGTAATTTACTATTAGTATGTGGCAATCAAAGATCGAAAGATTGCGATATATGTGTATGTGTTTGTCACATACTCGATAATTGAATTATGTATTGCAATCAAGAATTAGAAAGAGGGTCTTATATGTAAACTCCTGATCATGTACGAATAAAATAATACAAAGTAATTTATTTGTTCAACCCAATTTGTTAGACAATTCTAGCCGGTCTAGGCAGGGCGACAGACACTGAAATATCTTGTTAATTAACGTAATTAGACGTGACAAAGTTTCATTTTATCTTACTGCTCGTTAAATCGAATTCATTATTCTATTTCTGCCGCTTCACGTTTGTTGGTACCCACATCCAATTTCTATCACAACTTACTAAATTTTGTGTGGGCAAAGATTTTAGCCCAGCAGTTTGTCTCTGCATACTGTTACTTGTTAAATACTATTGTTAGCAGCGGACGTCCGCTTAATTAAATCGGACGTCCGGTATACAACTTTAAGTTGGATTCACCTCGTCTTATTAGTGGACGTCCCCTTTGTATAACCGGACGCTCGGTAACTAGTCTTTATTAATAAATTGACTATCAAGAAGATAAATTGCTATTAGCGACGTCAAGCCAGACAATCCTACAACCGGTTCACAAAAAACTAACTTCTTTTTTCCTCCTATAAATAAAGAACCACTACTTTCGTTCATTCCTCAAATCAAATATCATCATTGATTTTTTTTTTTGGTACTGCTAGATTTCTGAATGTGATGCGACGTCATCGAACAGACGCCATGACCCACAAAGATTCTGCTTCGCAAGACACTAAATAAGATGCGGCCTGAAATGGCCTCAATACCTCTACAGACGTTCTCAGATTCTAGCACACCTGCTCCACCATCCCATAAACAATGATACTTTGACTGCTCGTTGCTGCAGATTTAACGAACGCAGGCTGGCCCCCGCCCAGCCATAGCCACGTTTATTGACTTCTATCCTCTAGGACTAAACACACTTCCGCTTTGAAGCCTGATGGACTGACTATCCATGGACCGAACTCCAAAGCCACAAAAAATGATCCGAAGTATATGGGGTATTGGCCTATTCATATATGATACGACTTACGAGACCCTACTAAAAGGTCTTAAATCTTGACACTCCGTATCCACTTACAGAATATTTTTTTCCAACAAAAAGAATTACAAATTATAAAAATCTTTTTAATATATTGAGCCTACAATAGACAAATTCATCTTTTTTTAACTGTTACATGAAATATTTTTTATTGGATATGACTTTAAGCACACGCGACTATTAAAACTCAACAGGTGGAGAAACATAACAAAAGGGATGGGGCATGAATATCGCAGAGTGGCTGTCTGAGAATGCAACTCCATAATTCAAATTTTAAGTGATATTTTCGGATTTAGAAGTAAGTTTTAATTATGAATGTTTTTTAATTATATTATGAAATTTACAAGAATTAATATTATGAAGTTGTTTTTACAAAAGAAATCCTATACTATTGCTTTTGTAATACTAGAATAAGTAACATAAAGTAGTTTTTTGGTCAATGCTTTAATGAAAAACGTCCTTTATAATTTAATGAGTATGATGTTTGGTGACCTTTTATCATGTCTTTCAAGTTTAATTAATATATTTACTTCAATTCTTTTTCTTCTTCAATTCATTATCGACTTCAATTCCAACATAAACTAATCAAAAGTTAAAAAGAGATACAAAATAATAAAAAGCAAAAATTTATTAACGGGCATGTATTATGGTTATTAGTTGAGGGCATATATGTTAAATTAACCTCGCTCTTAATTAATATGTAAATGTATAGAATGACAAATGATAAAAACGAAGTAACTACTAATTTCCTAATACACGCCATTGCATCCAAATTCCTTTTATCAAATTTTAATTTTGGTTACCTTATACTGTATACATTAATTTAGGCTTTTCTTTTGCCGCATTTAACTATCGCTTATCTTTCACAACGCCTCAAACTATTATCCTTTAGCCATTCCCTAAACTATCCTTGTTTTCAATTTGCCTTATGAAGTCAATTTTTTCTATTAAATTGACAAAATATTTTTTAGTAGAAGGGTAAAATTTAGAATTGCATGTATGTTAGATAGTTGGGGTCTTTTTGAAAATAGATAGCAAATTAAATTAATGACTCTACTACCTCCCCAAAGCACTACCCACCACCTCGATTTTGCTATCGCCGGAGCGTGTCAGAAGCGGCCGCTCGGAGCTTCGGCTGATTTCCAGGGCTACCGGAGCTCGCTTTTAAGGTCGCGAGCCGCCGGTGCTTGGGATTTGTGTCGGCGCCGAGCAGCCGAGAAGACCACGAGAGTTGCCTCGAATACCAGCCTAATTTCACCGAGACGCATCTCAAAGTCGCTCAGATGCTCGCTCGCCGGAGCCGAAGCAAAGCCGCCAAGTTTTGCAGAGTCAGACGGTGATCCGAGCCGCTAGAGTCAAGTAGGTCGCGACTCCGCCAAATATGATAAATAAACAATTCTTGTTTTGCCCTTCAATAAAGTCATATTGAGTCAATTTTAACACCAAACTTGAGTTCGTATGACAAATCAAAATAAGAATACCAGTGAGGCAAAGCCTCGGTTAATACCGCTGGGTGATAATGTTAAAAAAAAATAAGAATTGTTATGGGCAAAAGAAAAAGATCCTTAATTTACCAAATTAAAATTGAATTATTTGTGTATCTCGTCACAAGTTTGCCCCTTATTTAATTTCAACCATCAGTCATAAATGGTGTTTGGTTGCATCCTAATAAATTCATGACAAAACACTTACATAGTACGGAGTCTAATTTTTCTCTTTCAATATCTAATTTGTTTTCACTTAATGTTGTTAAAGTGTACAACGGTAATAATACTACTTGGTTATTATTGAACGAAAATCATGTTATATTTGAATATGTTAAATTATACGAGATAATTTATTACTTTATTATATGATATTGAGTTAATATATTCTAACCATGATTAATTGATTAATGTATATATTTTTTAACATGTTATCAGTAATACTCATTAAAAAATCAAATTCCATATATATTATATATACTCTCTCCGCTCCTAAAAAAGATTGACCATTTTTGACTTCGTTTTGTAATAGTTGAATTATGAGTAATATTTTTATTTGTGTTTTATAATATTTATGAAAATATATCAATAAAAATACATTTTAAATTCTTTCCATCGATATATTTTTCATCAAATATTATACAACACAAACAAAAGTATTTATGATCAAAATTTAACTATTAAAAAGTTAAAAAATTAAAAGTATATAATCTTTTAAGAATGGAGGGAATATATAATTTGACAATTCATCGATTGCATGGATGTCCTCCGTAGAATGGGCTGAATACCGCCACATGTAACAAAACTATCAATCGTTTTTTGAATAATATATATGAATAAAGTAAAGAAGCAATTGGATACTTATTATTACCTAGATAATTAATTGAATTTCATTTTGCAACAAGATATGTATTTATGAATCTTTGGTGAACAACACAATAATATATATATATATATATAAAGAAAATAGGCGTAGTTAGTTATTGTGGCTTTACCAAAATTTAATGATCATTTTCTATCCTATTACATTTTGATAAAAACTAATTTATTTAAATAAATGTAAGGTTAAAAGGCTAAATTAAACACTACTCCTAAATGGGTAATCGCTACTCACCAAATTCCACCATGTATCTAGACTTTAGGAAATGGGACATACATTCGAACATGAAAAATTAGTGATCCACCTTACATATTTTTAGAAAATCAAAATGGAACATGTCCGTTCATATAACGATAATAATAGTTTTTATTTGTGTTCTTAGTTTTTTTTCTTAATAATGTTTCCTTGTGTTTTTGAACAAAAAATTACTACATTTTACTCCCTCACTTGATGTCTCTGGCTTCACGCATCAAGCAAGGCCAAATCATAATATATTGATTTCTTCTCTCTCCATCCCACAAAAAGATTGTCCACTTTCAATTTCATATCTCTTGGAATTTCAAAGTTTAATATTTTTATTTTAGACAGATAATATACTTCATTTAAAACTATATCAACGAATAATATATTTCAAACTCTTTTCCATTCATATATTTTTTATAAAATATTATACAATATGTAAACAAATATATTTAAGATCAAAGTTTGAAAGTTACAATTATAAAAAACAATGATGAATGTTTGTGGGATGGAGGGTGTATATATTATGATTATAAATAAACAAAGCAGCCATTATTTATTCTCTTCATTCCTCACAGTTTAGCCTTTTGAAAAGCATCACTTCATTTTTACTTTGAAAACAAATGGATGCTTTGCACCTTTCTGGTTCTGCTCCTGATTTCAATAGTGTTAGTGATCCACATGAAGCTGGGTCTTCTAGGGTTCTGAACTTTGGTACCATTAATAATAATCTGATGGTTGAGAACACCCCTACTGTTCTAGAACAACAGCCACCAAAGAAAAAGAGAAACACTCCTGGAAATCATGGTCAAATAAACAAAATCATTAGTATTTTTCTTCTAGTTCATGTCTTTACCTTCGATTTATAACCTGGAAACTTAAATTTAATTCATTTTTTATATATGTTTGTTATTCCCACTTTAATTTAGAATATTCAAGAAAACCCTTGAAACCATTTCACCACACCCCGAGCCTTGACCGATAATGTTTTTTTGGCTCTTTATTATTTTTGTTTTAATAAATGCAACCTTCATTTCACTCTGTCTTTAATTAATTTTTTGGTATATATATATATAAAACATATATATATATATATATATATTTTTTATTAGTTCTATTCATAACCATAGGATTAATTAATTAGAAATATTTATTCAACAAGTTTAATTTAATTTAATTTGTTGATACTTGTTTGAAATGGTGTAGATCCTGATGCTGAAGTGGTGGCTTTGTCCGCAAATATCCTGTTGGCTGTGAATGAATATCTATGTGAATTCTGCAACAAAAGTTTCTCAAGGGAACAAAACCTACAACTACATTACAAAAGTCATAAGCTTAATGTGGTGCTCAAGAAAAACACATCAAGAAATGATGATGATACACACAAGAAAGTTTATGTATGCCCTGATGAAAGTTGCCGCCATCATCATTCTTCTAAGGCTCTTGGTGATTTAACAGGAATGAAGAAACATTACCAGAGGAAACATGGGGACAAGAAATTCAAATGCATCAAATGTGGTAAAATTTATGGTGTTCAATCTGACCTCAAGGCTCATACGAAGGTTTGCGGGACAAAAGATTATCTATGTGACTGTGGGATGCATTTTAATAGGTACGTATTATTTTTCCTCTTTCGTATTTAATTTGTTTCTTGTTAATCTACCATAAGCTTATTGATTATCACAAAAATAGTTTTATGATTTTCCATCTAAGTATTATAATGTTTACTTTAAAAATTGTGTTATGAAATAAGGGTACTTCAATTCATCTCATTTATTATTTTAATTGAAATTTTCGATTTTTTAAGATAATATTTTTATCATTAATTTTTTTTATGATATTATGAAAAATTATCTATTATAATCTTATCAAGGAATTCCTCACATTTTTATCAAATCAAAACGACAATCATCCACCTAATAACCCCTAATTTAGAAAAAATACCATTCGGAAGTGTGCTCTACTGCTCTATCTCTTCTTATGGGGGCCCATACCCGATTTAATAACTTCTATACGGTTCATATGACCATGAATATTCCGCGTTTTATGTATAAAAGTAATGCACCACAAATTCGTATTAACACTTTATTTGCCTCGTCTTCAAGTTGGTATGTAAATAACCTAATAAGATCAATTTATTGTAAAAAAAAAATCCATAAATATTGATATATAGGTATTTGTTAACCAAGGACAAGTAGTACCTGGTAATAATATATACCGTATCGATAAGAAAGATTTTATTATTTATAATACGCTCCGAATAATAAAATCCCTTAAAGCGAAATCATCACCGATACAAAGAATATTTATCAAACCTGGATTGGCAGTGCTCGACTATAAAGCCTGGGGCTTATCTCCTACGACGTTGACGCCTGGCCAATATAACCCGATTTGATATGGACTCCTCGAGTCACGAGCTGTCTTCGAAAGTTGGATATGTGTCAAGCAATCGTGGACTCCGGACGAGACCTTGGTCTTTGACTTGATAATGATCCGAACCGGGCGCCAGCCAGCCTCGATCCCCCTGGGTGGTTTTCCTCGGACTTGATCGTTGTCTCGACTCGAATCTCGATACGCTGATTTGCAGGCTTCAGACCTCTCCGCTTGATCGATAGTGGTACCGCGGTACCGGATGCCTTCTTTGACTCGTAATGGGCTACTGACGCCTACCCTTCTTTTGTCGATATGTCCTTATGGCGGACTGACGAAACTCAGAGCTTCCGGTCATTCCTTCAAAGCAACAAAGGCCTTAATGGCTTCCTTGTCGCCTCGACATAAAGCAGAGCCCTCGCTAGCTTTATCATACTCTTTGGATTCGGGGGTCGAAAATGGGAAGCTCAAATTTCACGCCTCGGTGGACGGTCACTTTCTCCGGCTGCCTCCAGCGCCTATTTAACGTAGAGTGGGCTTCAAAGAATACCTATCCTCTCCTATATTTAATGTGGAAGTTGTGTGACTTTAGCAAATAAGTGTTTCCCGCAACTCATTGGGACGGATAAATGCGCACTTTTTGGTCGGAGATTCAAGGTCGTCTGCCTTCCCTTGCCGGGTGGGGGCTTGACGCCTTGGTGTAGTGGCAGACGCTTTAACAAATTGACCCTATCCTTGACTCGACACAAGAAAAAAGACGCTAGCTGCTTCCTACAACTTGTTGGGAGGGGGCATTTCTTATTTGTCGGAGATTCCTGGATTATCCGCTGACGGAATCGACTTACTCGTACAAGTGTCCTGCAGCACTTATTTTCCTTTGAATCTTCGCCGGGCGTGCCCCCGCGTGTCTCCGCCGATCTTTCTTCGTGAGCTTTTCTAATACTTTTGGGTTTTAACTTTTCCCATTTTGCTTAGCGATCAACTTGTCATTATTTGCAAAAATAGGGTATTTATAGGTTTCGGCCCCGATCCTAATCAAGTTTTGCCTTATTTTCAGTGGATTGCCATGATCTTGACCATTAAAATTTGAGGCATGATTTGAACCGTCGAATATTTGAATAATATTAAAGTAAATATTATAATAAACCAAATTTCGGCCGCCTTTTGCGCCGCCAAATTGATTTCTAGGTATGTTTACCCTATTTATTTTATCGGGTCATTTTGAGCTCGTTTGTCGAGAAAGTTTGATTTTTATTTCGATTTTTTTCTCCAATTTATTATTAAAATCCCGTAAATTTAAGGAACCCTATTCTAGGTTTAAAATTAAGTTTAATTAATGTTTAAATCCTAATTTTAACCTAAAATTAATATCAAGTGCATGAATCCCGGGAATCCTATTAATACTTGTCCGGCCTTGATTGTAGGATCAGTCGAAACCTTAATCAACCCATGTAATTGTGTGATTGGTTGAGAATTAATTAAATTAATAAATTCATATAAAATGAATTTTATTAATTAATTAATTTTCACTTTCTACATCGACAACGGAATGTTTCAATAATAAGATTCTAATAAGTGGATTTCAATCAAATGCGAAAATAAATAATAAGTTTATTGCTAAGTACATTTTTATTTTATTATATTTACTAATTTCAAAACTTGTATATTTGCTAACAATTTGTACTTGAAAGCTTAATTAATTGGTACATAGATGATATTTCGAAGAATTCATCTCATCAATTCATCATCATGACACATTATTGTCATACATATATAAGTTTTCCCTTCTGCTCCCAATATGCTGGTGTACCTTTGTGCCATTATCATCTGTATATGATCCACTAATTCTTGCTCGAAACGTCTAAGATTATTATTAAATAATTAACATATTATATTTCAATTTTACGTGCCCTTATAATGACAAAATATTTGTCATCATTCGCAATTACAGAACCTAGCTATAAATATATAATAATAACCATGCACATAACACGCACGTACGTAAAGTATTTAAATATCCAAATTTCTTGTGCATCTTCACATATATAATACGAAGTAATATAAATTTTGTAGTTTTTTTTTTTATTATTATTGCAGAAGGTGCCTGTACTACACACACAAAGCATTATGTAGAGTCATGCAATTGGAAAGGTCATCATCAATGGCTTCGATGATGAGTCACCCACACCAAGATAATATTCAGCCTCTACCAGACGTAATTATCGCCTCCGGTGACGTCCTGCATGCTCCCCTATTTCCAACAGAAGCAGTTCTTCCACCTCCACCGCCACCTCCACAGGGAGTGATTGAGAGCACCAACTACACCACTGGTGAGGTCAGCTCCATGATTGGTGTCACCCATTTTGGGGAGATGATGGGTTTAACCCCTTTTGGGTGCACAATGAGCCATCTCCAATATATAGGAAGTGAAAGCTATGGTTCAACTCATCAAAATGATTACTACTACTGGATGCCTGGGCAGAGTAACCCTGAGCTACCCACGAGGGACTTCCTCGGCCTCTCGGCTGCGAATAATGGAGGTGGAGGAGTTGCTGGAGACAGCTTTGGCATTGGATCTATCTCCAATAATAATGTGGGTGGGTTCGGCGGAGTTGTTTAACTTGGTGGCAACACCAATTTGAACTTGTATGGTAATTGGCTGGGGTCTTCCATTTCTGGTTCATTTCCTCAAGAGTAGAAGAAGTGAAGTCTACTTTGAGGGGATGTTTCGGTTTGATTGTTTAAGAACTTATCCTTTAGTTATGCTTTATGGACTCTGGGTATTTTATTTAGCTTTTGATGTTGGTGTGTTTTATGTTTGAAGACTTTAAATGGTTTGTTTGGTCAAGAATAAGTGGCGTTCAATAATTAGAATTATGATCTTATTTTAAATCGTATTAAGTGGAAATTAAATTATGTTTTTTTATATTCTATGTTGTTATTTTCTCTATTTACCAGGAAGCCAGGAAACAAACTCTTTGATTTGTTCTCCAGATATATGTGTATAGCGAAGAAAGATTCTATAAGTTAGGTGGACTCCGAAAATAATAAAATCTCTTTGAAATCCTTCGATAAAAAAGAAATTTATCAAACTAAGCAGTGCTCGAATTATCAATCTAGCTTATCTCTACGTATGTTGACGCCTATGATATGGCTTCGACTTGATATGGACTCGAGTCGCCGAGCTGGTCTTAAGTTGATATGTCCCCGGACAGGTGGGACGGTGATTTGGTCTTTCAATTTGAGATATGGTCCGAACCGAGCCGCCAGTGAAACGCCTTTGATCCCGCGGTGGTTGTATGGACTGGACGTTGTCTCGACTTGGATCCTTGATACGTCACCGACGCAGGACCTTGACCTTTCCCCTGATTGGATAGGTAGGCTACCGGTGAGACGGACTTCTTGACTTGGATAGCTGGCACCGAACGTTTGACCCTCACGGATACGCTTACCGGCCGGACGCTTGACCCTTCCTCGATACGGATTTGGCCAAGGGACTTCAATAACTCAGAGCTTCGTGGTTGTCTATTCAGCTAAATGTGGGCCTTAGTAGCTTCGTTTATGTCTCGATGTTGATGTAGAGGAGGTCTAACCTGCTCCTACCCTTGATTTGACTCGGGGTCGTCAAGGCACTCTTACCTTCCTTTTCATCACCACAGATGGTTCCGCCTCTTCTCCCCGGTATATTCCAACAGGTGTAGGCTTCAATGATCCTTTCCTCGATTTGATGTCGCCAGCAGGGCTTCAAAGAACGTGTTTCGTGACAAGGGATGGACAACTTCACTTCTAGTCGGAGATTCCGGATTGTCCGCCAGGAGGGTCAGACGCTCTCTTGCCTGGTGTGGGCTTTAGTAGCTGTTCTCTCCTAGATTTGATGAATGTATGGCCAAGAAGGTTTCCCCGCAATTAATGGGACGATGTCTCCCTCACTTCTAGTTGGAAGATTCCGGATTGTCCGCTTTCTTTTCGAGGGGGTTGACGCCTCTTTAGTGTGTGAGGTGGTGACTTCAGCAGCTGATCTTCTCCTCGTAGATTCGACGTAACGCAGGGCTTCGGCGTTGTGTTTCCCCGCAACCGGGTGGGAGGGAGACTTTTATTTGTTGAAGACTTCGAGTCGGGTCCGCCTTCCTTTGACGGTTTTAGGCGCTCTATTTGATGCTTCAGCCTTCTTCCACTTGAATCTGTCAGAAACGCCTCAGCGCCCCGCCGGTCTTCTTCAGAGCTTTTCTCAGCCTTTGCCGCTCTTTTTCTCCCACTTCAACTTATTATATTATTTTCGAATGGGTATCTATAGGGTTTCGGGCCCGATTCTCGATTGGCTGCCTCCATTTTCGATGGACTATGATCTCGACTCTCGATTGAGGCACATCTGACCGTCGGATATTTTGCATGACTTATTCTCCATGAATAGAGTCAAGTACCTATTATAGGATTTTTAGGTCAAGAATTACTCACTCATTGGACTCTACATTCCCTTGCTTCATTAATTTAAGCTCCGCATCTTTCGAAATCTCTATTTTAGGTTTAAAATTAGGTTTTGTTTTAATGTAAACCCGAATTTTAACTCAAAATTACACGTCCTTGGGAATCCGAATCCTAATTTGAATTTAATTTGAAAGCTCTCGGGCGAACCCTAATCAACACGTATAATCGTATGATAGGTTGCAAATTAATTCAATGACAACTGCTAAAAAATTTTATTAATTAAAATTCCAATTATCTACAATGCCCCTCGAATAATATACGTAGTAAGTGTCGGTGTTCTACCCTAAGTTGTATATTTAATGTTTAAATAATCAATTTGTATTTAATATAGTAAAGTACTAAACAAATAACTTATGTCGCAGGATGTACCACGCATTTGCTTGAAAGAGTTGCAGCCTTGAGTCATTTGACAAAGATATAAATCATGACGCTGAGCAAAATTACGGTACATGGTTCACAACCATATACTCTAAATAATACTGGCATACCGGCTCCTCGTGACACTGCAGTTTCGCCCAACTCTCGTAAATTAAACTGGCATAAACGGCTATTACGCCAATGGCTACTACTCGACATTAGGCGTAAGTAAACGATAACAAGAGCACTTACAATAACGATTTGTGTCAAAGGTTCTTACTATAAAAATAATTTTACTTAATTCATGTCAATTATTACGGGGTCATGTAGGAGATTTGAAAATTTTCATACGGTTATTCGCAGGACAAAGTTGTGCTCTTCAAATATTACCGGTTCGACACTAGCAACCGGATGCAAAAGTATCCGAGGAATGGAACGGTTCAAATCAAACACAAAAGTAAAGCTTCTAAATATGACCCTTTTATCCTAAAGATCCCGCACACAACAAGTATACTTATCTTCAAGTAAGAAAAGAAATAAAAGGCCAGAATGAAAAGAATGCTAGAAGCCGAGTTGATGGACCCATACGCAAAATATTCATGTGTCGGCTTTAAAATTACTCAAGATATGTTTGAAGAGGAGCAAACAACCTCCTCCGATTTTTGTTGATTAAATCAAATGACGTTAACATCGCTCAAGCAGGGGGTTTCGTTTATAGCCGAAGACGAGGAGGATGATACGGGACACAATGATAGTGATGTTTTAGATTATGAGTCGGTCTACCCGGATAACGATGTCACCGGATAACGATATCGACTGTGAGGAAGCGCTATTTTGAGAATTATACTAGCCGATTTCCACTGAAGACAATTAGAGTCCAATGTTTTAATTTTGAGAAAATTGCCAAATGGTCCCCGATAATGGCACCAAGTTGTACTTTGTCCCTATGTTACCATAGTGCAGCTTAGTCCTCGGTAGTGACAGCCAAAAGTTGCACTCTTTGATCTCCAAACTAAGGTTTTGTTAAAATCAAAACATCCCTCGAGACAAATGTGCTTTTTAGTTTTGTATCTCAGTGCAACTTTTAGCACTTACGGGGACCAAACCGCAACTTCAAGTGGTAAAATTAAAATGAAAACGTTAGTATGCGACCAAAAAGCCAGTAACTTTGTGCCACTTACGGTGAATGTAAATGCTACTTACGACACTATCGACCAAAAGACAACTCGGGCCACTATTAGGATCATTTCAAAGAATTATCTCTTTAATTTTCAGTTTATGTAATCATTAACATGTTTGTATTAATCCCCTGAGGCAGCAAAAATGTAGTAGTTGTTTTGTCTTTTGTCAGGTTTTCAATGTTGTATTTCGGTATGTCAGTGGTTTGGATGTTTTGTTTTTATACGATCAGAAGACAACTCTCGGGGCCACTACTGGGATCATTTCTCGCATGTTTTTTTACCGATGCACCAATTTAGCTGCCGGTTGAGTGTCGGAAGGCGCCGGTAAGCACATTTACTTTTTCCGTATATGTCGGTCAAGTATCGGCCAGTATTCGGTTTTAAATTTCAAGTCTCCCGCTAATTTAAAATTCAAAGAAATTCAAATATTGTATTTTCTTTTATAACGTATCGTGCCAAGACGGCAAGCATTTTACTTTATTTACCAACTCTCCTTCTCTATATAAACATTCTCTAATCACTCCATACTAAACCCTAAATCTTCTTAAACTTTTAATACACTTTTTAAACTGAATACACTTTTTCAGTTTAATTTTTATTTCTATGTCTACCAACTAAACTCTATTTTGTTTAATTTTGTAGGAAAAATTGGTGAGGTAATTATTATCATTTCTCATAATCTATTTTATTTTTGCTAATCATCATATTTAACTTTTATTTTATTAATTTTGTAGGCAAGTCAAAAGTAAGTAAATTTTGTTTTAATATTTATTGTAGGAAAAATTAAGTTAAATCCTAAATGAAAGAGGTACTTTTTATATTCTTTGTTGCTTGGTGTTACGTTTATTATTAATGTTTGTGTTGTTGTTTATGTTAATGTTTATTATTAATGTTTTTTATTTTTTTAAGTTAATGTTTATGTTGTTGTTTATGTTAATGTTTGTTATTAATGTTTGGGTTGTTGCTTATGTTATATTTATTATTATTGTTTGTGTTGAAATTGCACTGCTTCAGAGTCATCGCAGCCTGGCTTCGCAATACGCAGCCACCTTTAATCGCATTTTCATTTTTTTCCAAAATTTATTATCATTGCATCGGTGTCGCGTTGGTCTTCAAAATTGTTTATCCATTTGTCGGCGTCAGATTGACATCTGTTGGCGTCGGCTACATCCCACACATTTGGCATTAACGTAGCGTCGGTTACATCCAACAAATTTGGCATCAACGTAGCGTCGGGATAAAATAATTCAAAAAGAAATTAAAATAAGATAGAGCGTCGGATTGGCGTCGGTTCAAAATAATTCAAAAAAGAAATTAGTATAAGAGAGCATCGGATTGGCATCGGGTTAAAATAAATAAAAAGCGTCGGGTTGGCGTAAGTTTAAAATAAATTAAAACGAAATTAAAATAAAACCAAGGGTCGGGTTGGCATCGTTAAACCCGAATCAAAACGGGCCAAGCGGTGTAAGGTTTGGCGTCACGATGTCATCGGGTTTGGATTTAGCGTCGACAAGAATGCGTCGGTACGATTCAGATGCCGCACCGTTTGTGGCATGGGAATGGGGTGTCGCATTTGCATTGTTCTCTTGTAGTGGACGTTAGAATTGGATTTATCCAAACTGTTCAAACATGTTCCGCTCGGTCGAGGATGTATGCTTTCCGTTCAAAAATATTATATGAACTCATTATCTTAAGCCCTTTTTAACCCTATACCCCCCGCCCCACACCAAAACCTGTAAATCAATTTCACTTTCTTCCTCTGTTACTCATCCCCAATTTATGAAGTGAAATGAATTGAATTTATTACTTCATCCTCCCTACTTCACTTTCTTCGCATCCCTACTTCACTTTCTTCCTCATCCCTACTTCATTAATTCTATTTAATGTTGATGATGTATACTTTTTATTTCTTTCCCAATTCAAGTAAATAAAAAACTTTAAGAGCTCAATTCAAGAAAATCAAGACTCTAGCTAATCTCCATTATGAAGAATTGAAGCAAGAATTGAAAATTTGTGGTGATACACGTACAATTAGATATTCTTTAGGTTCAATTATTTACAAATTGAATTATTTTTTGAATTAGATTCATTATATACAAATTCTTTAATTAAATCATTGGTAAAGTTTCATTTTAATCAAATTTTACAAGAATAATTGAATTTCATGCGGCCTAGAGATGTGCGACTCGTGAATAATTTAAACTGATATCATATATGCTTAAGTCCACTGCATTTTGGTCCCTGATGTTCAAAAGTTGGGATTTGATCCCATAAAATAGCTATGTGAATGCGATTTGGTCCCCAATTTCACGTAAGAATTAATTTCATAGTTTGTGTATGAGATCAAATTGAGAACTAAATCCCACCTATATAGCCATTTCAGTTATTAAGTCCCAACATTTCAAACTATCAAGATCACACGCAACTCGATCCCACCTTGTCGACCAAATTGACCATCCATTCTTTAATTAAAATAACACCCTCATGGCCTCATACACGAAAAACTTCAAAGCGACCGTTTTCAGGAAAATACAAAAAGGGGCAAGGGATAAAGTTGAGTAATTACTGAGTGATTATTACACAAAATTCCATAGAAGAGTAATTACTGAGTGATTACATCTAAAGGGAGAGGCATTAAAGTTGAGTAATTATCGAGTGATTTCTGGAAGATTTTTTTGGTCAAAGATATGGTTAGCTTTATTGAGCGATTCCAGAAACTTTTTTATGGTTAGCTTGATTGAGTGATTTTCAAAAGATATTTAATGTTAGTTTTTTTTTTCATGTGTTACATGAAGAGTTGTAGTCTATAATATTGGATAATATGAAATTTAGATTTTAAATTTTAAGAAGTTTTTCATTTAATTATCAATTATTCCTTCCGTTTCTCTTTACTTGTCTTTCTAGCCTTAACTTTTTATTTAAATTATCACCCAACCAATTATATAGCGATTCCAGAAACTTTCAATCTACTTTTTGTTATTAAATTATCACCCAACCAATTATATAGTTTCAATTAATTGACATTTTATATTTTCAGTGTACATTTTAACTATTTTTTATTTGTATTAATCTATATATAAATGAATAAAAAGATAACTAAAAGGAAACGGAGGGAGTACAATTTAGTGGCTTGCAATCAATTAAGAAAGACTTGATAAAAATGCTTAGAAACTAAAATTGAAATAATATTATCAAAAAAAATTACTCCCTCCATCCCACAAAGATTGTCCACTTTTGACTTCTTGTTATACCTCTTGAACTTTGATGGTAGATATTTTTGTTTGTATTGTATAATAATTGATGAAAATCATATCAATGAAAAATATATTTTAAACTTTTTCCATTGATATATTGTTTTATAAAATATTATACAACACAAACAAATATACTTAAGATCAAAGTTCTAAAGTTACAACTATAAAAAAAAATGGACAATCTTTGTGGGATGGAGGGAGTAATTGAAATGATTCGAATTGACTAATTTATTAATTAGTTTTTGAAATTGTAACTCAAATTAAAGTTGATATAATGAATGCATTCATTTGGGTAAAATTATATTAAAATGTTAAACATTGATTTTTAATTTATAACTAATATGCATTAATAAGTTGATGGGATGACATAGATGGAAGTTTGGCTCGAGAGTTTAATTTACTCAGACATTTATTTAACACTTGTACAATAAGGACAAAATTACAAAAAGAAAAAAAAAATGAACACTAGAGTGACCAAATCTGCAACCATGTTATTACCGATCGAGGATCAGAGTGAAGTGAACCGTCAAACACTATTTGAGACTAAATTTATTATTAGCTGTACTGTAATTTAATAAATTTAAAACAAAGCATCATACTTGAAAAAATACTTTATGTGAAAGTGCAGTCTAAGTTAGATAGCTTAGATGATGCTTTTGTGAAGCGCCATCTTAGTGCTAATTTAGATGTCACCTATATAATTTAGATGATCCTTTCAAAAGCAGTGTCTAATAAGACCTTACTTGGATGTACTCTAATAAAAGCATTGTCTAAGAACTTAGATGATATTTCATATCAGGATCGTCTAGATTATTAATTAACTTGGACAGTATAATTTAAAATAATGTTTTTTTTGTGTTGTCTATGTATACAATGCAAATACATAACTCTAGAAATTTATATACAACATTTTCATTTTATTCAATATTAAATGAATTATTACTATAATTGGAGTAATGATACTGCATTACAAGCAACTTTCACCAGAACTCCACGTTACATTGTTGCGACTTTTTGAGCTAATATATTGTAAGATGTTGAAATTCATTTGAATGTTGACTATTATGATTCTAAACTCAAATAAGTTGGTACATAATTTGTCACTGCTAAATTTGAATTTGTTACATGCATCATTAACCAAACGTCTTGGAAACTTGGTTACTAACTACTTAGGAACAAAAATATTAAAAGGTATATATTGATAATTTCTAAGCAAACCCTTTTTATGACGCAAGCAAGGAAAGATTCTGTAAATAAAATATGAGCGTGAGTAGGTAAAGGTCGCTCAAAATGTTGATGCTCTATGTTTATCCGTGCACATCAAAGTAATTTTAGTGGTGGTCCGGTGTTTATTAGTGGTACATAAAATTAAAGAGAGCATGGAAGAAAAAGAAAAGAAGGGGAAATAGGAGAAAATTAAAGAAGATAATTGTACGACTTAGTACAATAGAAACGATTGAAAATGTCAATGATGATTTATGTGAAATAATACTGGTAATAGAAACTGAAAAAGTGTAATTGTCTATTACAAATAACTACCGTCATTACACCGCCACTAATACTATGATCGACTCGATCTAAGCTGTAATCAAAGTAGAATCAAAGTAAAACGCAACAACTCGTAACCCGGCCGGCATCAACGTGAAGATCTGAAGCCAGTGGGCAACAAGGCCTCGGCTTGCCCAAATGGCGATTCCAATTATGACGCGAGAATTATAAATAAGTGACTTATACGAATGTTTCTCCCATTCTTTTTCGCCCTATTCTACTCGTATGAGTCCGTGCCCCCGACTACAACACACCTATCCCTTCACTACGCACTACTATCCCTAGTATGCGCCAACTACGCGGTAATCACTAAGCATCAGCCAGAATGTGGTAAGTTAACAACAGCTTGTACAAAGTAAAGGAGTTTTTAGAACACTGCACATTCAACCTAAGTAATAATTATAAAATAAACTCAATGCTCGCTTGCCTAAAAAAATACAATGCATAAATCTCTTCTTCTAAAGCGCTCTTCTAGGTTCCATTGTAGGTTCTTTATATAGTGTGACAAATAAATTTATGGAAATAACTTCCATAAACAAAACTTCCATGTTGTAAAATAATCAATGTGATCGACCAAGCTTTTCATTATTTTGTGACGCAGGAATCTTTCTAGCTTGACACCCAAGTAATGCCTTTTCCATTAGCCAAATCGTATCTCACGAGATATTCTTCATAAAAGGAAACAACATCTTCTTCGAACGATTGACTCTCGCCCTCAATCAGAATACTACCAACCGTTGGGAGACATTAATTCTTGGTCCGATATCGCAAAATACTTGGGCCAATCTTTCATGCACTAACAAACTCCCCATTTGGGTAAGTTTTTCGCGACAAATCTCTTGTCTTATCACGTCATACTTCAACATATATAACTACAAATCAAAATAGCGTAAATAATCGCAAGTAGGAATAGCATAAATAACCGCAAATAAACATACAAGATGGAAATGAAAATAACACAATAGTCCAAATGTCAACACAAGTCTTAAAGACAGATGGCTACATAGATGCCATAAAGCATAAAAAGCCATAATGGCTAACAAACCAGACATCCAAAATACACAAGACAAATAAAATACTGCTACCATAAGGTTCTCCATCCGGACATCTCCCCCTATTTGTCCCAAAAACATAACCAAAGCACCTAAACACATCTGTTACTGGCACATGGACAAGAACAACATCAAGCCTGAGGTGCCTCTACACCACCTGCCACCAAATACTGATCAACATCCTGATTATCTTCACTACTTGCTCTCCTCAAACGTGCCTCCAACACAGATTTTCTAGCCAAGTTAGACCGAATAACTTATCTAGATATCTGATCTCATCTTTCGTGAGAGCCGGGTTGTTCCACGTGACGCCCCTCGAAGCCCTCATCAAGAATGGGTGCCAACGACACACGCCTACATGTGTCTCTTCTATCGGGCTGGGGATCGATGGTAATAACCTACTGGAGGTCCCCGCATCATCTCAAGTAGCTAGAATGTCTTTTTCCTCGGGCTCGAGGATACATCATACTAGATAGGCTATAGCTTTCAGGGATGGCATGGGATTGATCATGTTGTAAATAACTTAATCAAACAAAACCCCGACCTAAATCAAACGGTTCCCCGGCTCATCATGTGACAAGACCCTACCTAAGGATTCAGACACACTAGTGCTATAGGTAGTAGGGATCCACTAAGCTACACCAACCTTGTGTAGCACAGCATACTTAACACTCAATTTAGAGGAAGGAAGTCCCTGTCGTGCCAAGGTCAACATGGCCCCCCTGCTAACACTCACAATAGTGTGATAAATAAAGCTTGTATCCCGTCAGACCGCCATTGGCTCTGCAAATAATAGTCATTGAGCACTCTTGAGAGAAGTCAAAGGTGAAGTTTCTGAAGGTTACCTTATGATAGTTGGCACTTGCATGATCGTCATTGTCCTCAGTCATGTTGCAAATAAATTTCGACTCAACTTCGGGTAGTGTGGACCAAATGGGGCTTTTAATGGTTGGTACGACTTTGCCCCTTCCAAAATGCCCATAATATTTGGGTTCTTCTTGGTAGCTTCAGATAACATCTTCTCAGTTACTATAATGGCCGGTTTGCCACAAACTTCCTATCCGCTTTTCTCCTCCGAATTTAAAGACACATTAGTAGCGGATACGCATCACATTCTGGAATCCTCCAATTTCCTACTCTAGCGTGGTTCCCTGCTCAACTTCAAATTTGCTTGTGGTCTTTCTTACTTTTTTTAGTTATCATAGCAAATTGCTATCCTCCTCATCGATTCTTGAGTCTCTTCAAGATTGTCACCTTGTGGCTCATGTTCGAAAACCATTCATCATCAACGGGTTGGTCAGGTAACGTAGGTATCACTTTTCAAAGAACACATTCTTCACCCTTCAAGCACATCATCTTGTCGCTTCAGCCTTCTACCGGCCGGCAAAATTCTCTGGCTTCCTTTCAAATTTATAGCTCTCTTGACTACTTCCATTGTAGCATCATGAATCACAACTTCGTGAGGAATACTCCTAATCGAGTCGGATCGAACATGTGTTCGCCTCCTCCATACTAGCTCTAAGATCGCGGCTTTCGACTTTTCCCTTCATCTTCTCAATTCTTTGTTCATCACAGGTGGTTCAAGCACCATGCACGCATCATCACTTGGACCAACACCCTTCTTCTTGCCTTTAGTCGCCTTCCTAGACTTATTAACCCCTCTTCGTGTGTTAACCATTTTTAGTTTCGAGATTTTAGTTTGATTTCAAAAAAATAATACGGGATGCTTGTGAGTAATTTGGTGTAAGGAAAAGATTTGTGTAAACGGTTGTGATGATTGTGAAGAGAAAAATGGTGAATTTGGCATGTTTCGACGGTTTTGCATGATTCGGTAAGGATATATGGAAAGTTTGTAAAAAGGAACGCGGTTAAGCATGTTAATTTACCATAATAAATGAACCATAGTTGCCTTTAACTCGAGAATTACTTCTCCCTTCAAGATTTCCCCACCATTAACTTCCTTCCTTCAAGATTTCCCAGCCAAAACAAATTCAAGAAAATTGGAACCTCTCGATATGTGCCAATAGTTATAACACCTTGCACGGGCCCCTTCCGGTAATCACTCCCTCGCTCACTCTCCACCGCTTGTAACACTTGGTATCAACCTCTCATACCTCCTAAATAAGCTACAACCTTCTTTAAGTTGTTATTTATCAATAACACATAATCCAAGAGAGGATCTCAAGGGATTCAAAAAATTTGGTGCATCTTAAGGCTTTAGTAAAAATATCTCACAATAATTGCTTATCAAGACTACATGTTCCAAAGTGGAAATCACTCGGTCATCAACAAGCTCCTCACGGTCGGTGTCTAATATCATTATGCTTTGTTCCGCTATGCCGCGACCGGGTTCTGACATATTGATGACACTCAAGTTTTCACAATAGAGTGTCATAATACTCTTGCCCGACATTGTATTCTCTTTCAAGCATTTGCTTCATTCACAAAGAAGTCGGGTAGAAACGGCACAAAGAACTACGTATTCACTTCGGCCGTAGATGTAGAAACTCGAATTTTGTTTCTTGTTGAACCAAGATACAAAGTTATTCCCAAAAGAAACATCCTCCGTGACGTGCTTTTTCTATCTTCGCATTTCCAAATTCCCCAATCAACATCACAATACCCTATCAAAGAACTCGTTAAGATTTAAAAGAATACAAAAACCATAATTCATAGCAGTACCATTCACATATTTGATTTATCCTCTGACTTGGTTCGATGGCTTTTCTTAGATTTGCTTTAAATATGGCACATACCTAACCGAATAGGCAATGTCCGGGCTCAAGCTTGCTATGAGATGGTAAGGCTTCCTATCATGCTCTTGTAGTTTCTTTTGTCGACCGAATCGCCATCTATTATCTTTACCGACTTGCACGAAATAGAAAGGGCTGGCCCTCTTCGAGTTGGTATTTCAAGACCAAACTTTTACTAAGTTATTGGCATACTTTTGACCGAGGTATGAAAATGTCAGTTTCTTCATCCGCTTTTGACTAAATTCCATAAAAATAACTTAGCTCCCCAACTATACTTATCTCAAACTCGACTCCATCTGCTGACAACCGTCGTATTAGTTTGTCGTATATCCTCCAAATATTATGTCATCGATATAGATTCAGGCTACCTCGCAATTTGAATGTTCTCATACTTAATAAAGAGAGTCTCCGCTCGCCTCTACATGCATATCCCTTTGTCAATAAGTACTTTCATGAAGTCTCTAATTAATGCTGTAGGTCATTGAAATACATGCAGCCTTTCTTCAATCTATAATGCCGCTGGGCAACTCCGTCATCATCAACAAAACTTCAATTGTTTTTTCCTACAATGCTATTAAATATATGCGGAATACGGAGTATATGTTTTAGATCGGTGCATATTTTCCACAGTTGCAAGTTTCCACAAAGGCAAAGTTGTTCCGTTTTTGCTCTAATGAAAGCACACAAAACACGTGTTCAACAATAACCTAACACACACATGGTGTGTTGGATTACTATTTGAGCAAACTGAGTAGCAATTTTTCAATGCCCGGGCGAAAGTACCTAATGTCTTCCCTCAACATTACTCATCATGGGACTTCTCCCGGCCCCAATATCATCATCATCTCTCAATCTAACCCTACTGACTTGGTGGTCAGCGAAGTTCTCGAACATTTGTGTATTCCACCCATGGCAAATAATTGTTGTGAATTTCAGGGGCTACTTCCATTGTGGCATCATGAATCACAACTTCAGGAGGAATACTCCTAATTGGACTTGATCAACATGGGTTCGCCCTTCATAAGCACAAGACAGGCTTCGACTTTCTCCCTTTCGCCTTCCTCGCCTTTGTTCATCATGTGTCTTTCAACAACCATGCATGCATCATCACTTGACCAACACCCTTTCTTCTTGCTTTTAATTGCCTTCCCACATATATTAACCCTATTCGTGTCTTAAATCCCATTTTAGTCTTAGGATTTTTGTTTGATTTCGAGAAAATACGTGGGACGCCGCGACTCCATTCAGAAGGAAAACGTTTGTGTGAACGGTTGTGATGATTGTGAAGAGAAAAGGGTGAATTTGAAGTAAGTTTGTGACGGTTTTGGTGTGATTCTGAGAAGGATATATGGAAAATTTATAAAAAGGAACGCTGGGGTGGTTGGGCACAAGAACTTACCATAATAAACGAACCATAGTTGTTCTCTAACTCGAGAATTAACTTCTCTCCAAGATTTCCGCCAAAACAAATTCACCAAAATTGGAAACTTCCTCGATATGTGCCAATAGTTATAACACTGCATCAGCCTCTGGAGAAACTTGTTCTCACTCCACCAACCAACACTTCATATCAACCCTTCATATCCTGTCATATAACCCCTTCTTTTGATTGCTATTTATTAATAAATACATAATCCAAGAGAGGATTTCAAGGATTCAAACTTTGGTGCATCTAAGGTTTTTAGTAAAAATATTCGCCAATTGCTTATTAGTACCACATGTTCTAAGAAAATCACTTTATCTCTTCAACAAAGCCCTCACGAAGTGGTTTCTAATATCAATATGCTTTGTTTTGCTACGTTACACCGGGTTCTCGATACAGGTCGATGGCACTCCGCTGTCGCTGCCATTAGAGGTCATATCACCTGCTCGACATTGTATTCTTCAAGCATTTGCTTCATAATTGAACTCCATAATTGACTTATAATCGACAGCATTTCAAGTAGCTAACCCTTCACTCAATAGAACACGCTTAAACGCGTAAGCCATCAACATTCAACTTCCCTTTGCCGATGATTTTTCATTTGCCTCCATCACCAAAAGTGACATGATCACCTTTCAGTGAGCAAATCTGGGTAAGATACGCCTTCTTACCTGTCATGTGTCTTGAGCATCCACTATCAAAGTACCAACTTGATTTTGCCTCGAAGTTTTCGGGAAGCAGTAAGCAACTCTGACTAACAATATTCACTCTCGACCTACCGAGTTCGCGAGGCTTCGTGATACTTGCTTCCTCTTGGTCCATATAGTTTGTAACAATATGGGGCACATGACCCTTTCCACAATAATGACAATAACATACTTTGCCCTCCTTCATTGGACATGACTAATTGGCCGCTCTTTTCTCTGGGTTGCTAATCTAAACCAACCTTCTCGAACAAATTTGGTATCTTCTTTGGTTTGAATGGGGCTTTCCTTTGTCGAAACCACCCCTGCATTATCACCAAGATCTTTACCAATGTTCTTGAATTCATCATTTTTAAATTCTTGTTTAGTGCATTATTTACGCCTTGCCGATTTAATCTCTCTCGATCTTGATCCACTCCTAGTTTCATGAGTTTCTCATTTTCTATCTTCAATTTGTTCCTTTCAACATCCACTTTGGTGTATACGATCAAGGCTCCATCCATTTGGGCGTGAGCAAGAGTTTGTAATTCTCAAGCACCTCTTCATCAACATCTTCCTCGTCCTCACCGTTGTCATCCACAATGTCAATACGCTTGGCTCGAGCACCCAAAGAAGGCTGCATAAAGTTGTTGACTTGATCATCTTGTCCATCTTCCGACTTATAGTACTCAAGGTCAGTATACCTTTTGATTGCTTCTTGAGATAGTCGGGACATTCCGCTTGAATAGGTCCAAAGCCTTCACATTCCCATATCAATACCTTTAGGTTTTCCCCTCGACAGACATAGTTGCTTCGCTTCACCGGCTTCTTCCATTCAGAGTTGTTCCCCGCCAAAAGGACGTATTTTGGACCGACACTTCCTAAACGGTTTCCTCGTTAAATCGCTTTGTGGTTTCATATGGAAGTTCTGAAGAAGCATATTTATGGTTTTCCCAATTCTTCATCATCAACATCAACAAACAAAGCTTTTGGCAATTCCTTCTTCTTACTAGGCTCACCTTCATTTAGAGACATCTCAATGTAGCCAAATTGCTAATTAGTTCATCCGCACTACGGTAGTCAGCCGAGCTCTTCAATAGCCGTTACCTTATGAGTAAACTTTTGGGCAACGTTTAGCACTTTCTCATCTTTTCATTGCTTGTAGGTTCCCCCAATGAAAACGACACGCTAGCCATATCCTTCAGTGTGTTTTTGTACATGGCTATAGGTTCAAGCCTTTCTTTCATTCTTAGAGTCAATCTTGTTATAATCGTTGAGTTCTATATTCGTATTCTTCATGTTCTCATGTAGTTTTCAAAGTATCCCAAATGGGCTTTTTCCCACAATACATGTAAGTGTTGATCAGCTTAAACAGATTAAGATCTACAGCATTGAAGATAGCATTCATGGCCTCATCATTTTCTAAAGCAAGTTCATATTCTTTCGTAGTCCAATCATCCTCTAGCTTCACAGTTACTACATTTCAAGTGGCGACAGCTGTATCATTCACCCAGCCTTTGTACAACTTTCCATGTCTCGTGTCCATAGACTTTAAAATGCAACCATCCTAGCTCTAGTAGGCATAGTTGGTTCCATCAAGAACGGATGGCTTTAGTGGTAGAGCCTCCTTCTCTAAAACCTTCCATTTGAAAAGATTGGAGCACCGATCTCACTCTCAGATTTTGTGAGCCGTATACCAAATCGAAAAGTGTAATCGCTCATCACTTAACACCTAATCGTTAGTACACCAACACAACACTATGACCGAATTTGACCTAAGAGAACTTCAAAGTAAAAACTAAACCGGAAGTAAAAACGCAACAACTTTGGTAACCTGGGCTGTACCAAGGTCGTAGCACCTAGCGTAGGGCAAATTTGCCCAAGAAAGGATTTCTTTATGATATAGAATTACAAAACAAGGACTTATACTAATTCTTTCCCCATTTTTCTTTTGTCCTATTTTACTATCCTTAGTATGTAAAACTACGTGGTAATCACTAAAAGAAGGATCACAGAATACGGTGTTAACAAATAATCAGACAAGCTAAAGGTGTTTATAGAACACTCCACATTCAACCTATTAATATAAAAATAAACTCTCAAAGCTCGCTTTGCCTCACAAAATGCTAATGCGCAAATCTCTTGTTTCGGTGTCTTCTAGGTCTCAAGTAATAGAGTTGTCATTTATAGTGTAGGCACAATAAGTTTAAGTGGAAATAACTCCATAAATAAACTTCCATCTTATAAAATAATCAATTTGATCGATCTTTCTTTTCTTTCATTATTTTAGACGTGTGAATCTTCTGGAAGTTTTGATACACAAGTAATGCCTTTCCATTAGCCAAATTGTATCTCGCGAGATATTTCTTCTAATATTAAAGGAAACAAAAATCTTCTTCGAACGCATTCACTTTTGCTCCTCGAAGTTGCCAAGTACTAACCGTTGTAGACAACAGTCCGATATCACTAAATACTTGGCCAATTTACTTGTACTACCGTAAAACGATTGAAAATGTCAATGATTTATGAGAAATAAAACTTCAATTGCTTTTTGCTACAAATGCTACTAAATTATATGAATACGAGAATATTTTTTACACTCAAAGATATTTTTCCACGGTGCAAAGTTGTCTGCTTTTGCCCTTAGTAAAGACGCAAAAACATGTGTTCAATAATAAATCGAACACACATGTGGTGTGTTGAATTACTATTTGAGCAAACCGAGTAGCAATTTTTTCAATGCCTGGGCGAGCACGGATATTGTAGCGCGGTTAAATCAACAGAATCGATTCCCTTTATTATGCCCGTCATGACAATCGTCAATTCATTTACCGGGTCGTTAAACGTGATTACCGGAACTTAGTGTTCACCTTAGTAATTGTATATATTACTAGTTTGGGTTCATGATAATTTAAGCAAGCGGTTTCTATTGCTAGATTTTACTTCATTAATCGTTATAATAATAGTAATTGGTCAATTATTATTATTATACAATCCTACTATTATCCTAAGCCTAAAAGGTCACCAATACAAAGGATCAGAACGACCCGCCTCGAAATGTGACGCCTCGAGGTCAAGTAGTCATCAACTCCAGAGTATCTCGAGTCACCAATCGATGGTCGACACGAAAATTACCTCAAGCGAAACCCATGTATCCTGGACAGCTTTGATAAAAAATAAAATGGTTCAAACCGAGAATACCGACATACAAATTTTAACCATCATGGCATTTCTAGTCAAACCCAAACCATACACGACACACAATCAAATCACCAAAATATGTTTGGGCAACCCCTTCAACATCTCCAAACTAAAAGTAGAAAGAAACGCCTACATCAAAGTAATGAAACAGAGATTGTCGAGGATCCCAGCTTTACCCGCCTTCTCACCTAAATGGTCACCGGACACGCAACTCATTTGTTTCCCCAAAGGCACCTCATTTCAACCCGGCAAGGGAAAGTGGGTGTTCTCGACAATTTTAGTGGAAACGGATCACCTGACGGGTAACTTACCTGAACCGACGAAGATACAAGATGATAATTACATACATATACATATATATATGCTACATACAAGTGATCGGTCCTTAGCAATAGATGGTAAATACGCTATACAAATATAATATTTAAAATGTCATCTGGCCCAAGAGCATCATAACGGGATACTCATCAGGAATAAAAGCACACCTCGCACAGAACTCGACTCACGTACACACCGGCCATATTCCACATCACGAAATCAGACAAAACTCACCCAGCACATTAACAACACACTCACAAGTAAATGAACACAAAAGTGAAACCACAACACATAGTACATAACAATCCATCCTTTTCCCGGCAGGCTCACCCTTCGAACTCCCAACAACGACATATTATATAATAACTCATCCTTTTCCCGGCAGGCTCACCCTTCGAACACCCACATCATCATATTATATCACAATTCATCCTTTTCCCGGCAGGCTCACCCTTCGAACACCCCACAACATCTCCACATCCACAAAGCACACACTTACAATGTCAAACACACACAACAACACACAACAGTTTCAAGTAACACCTATATCACACATAATACAACCAAAAGGCTACGTAACTGAACGAAGCACAAATTGAT
>JADFUC010001263.1:0-13308 GCA_019722365.1 Lithospermum erythrorhizon | reverse complement strand
TGAAGTTACGTATTGCTTACTTCCCCCGGACCCAAAAACTTTGATTTCTCAGGTGTGCCGGGCGGAGTCCTAAAGTAACATCCGCCATCCTCGGTCGGCATCGCTATGGTTGAGACTAGACGGTAT
Source organism: Lithospermum erythrorhizon (assembly GCA_019722365.1). Lineage (NCBI taxonomy): Eukaryota > Viridiplantae > Streptophyta > Magnoliopsida > Boraginales > Boraginaceae > Lithospermum > Lithospermum erythrorhizon. The sequence goes on along the minus strand of JADFUC010001263.1, from coordinate 13,182 downwards.
CTCGATCGTCTTCGGTGCCCCCTAACTTTCGTTTGATTAATGAAAACATCCTTGGCAAATGTTAGCAATTGCTCTCAGCCTTTCATAAATCCAAGAATTTCACCTCCATCATGAAATACGAATGCCCCCCGACCGTCTCCTCGTTAATCATTACTCCGATCCCGATACAACGTAATAGACCGTAAATCCTATAATGTTATCCCATGCTAACGACGCAGAGCGTAGTTTCGCTGAAAGACTCTAATTTCTTCAGTAACAATGCCGAGGCACGAATTCGCCAATATGCCGTGAGCGTATCGCCGCGGTAAGAGATTTAGACGGTAACACCGAAAAGGCGGACCGCCGACTCCATCTCAAAGTCCAACTACGAGCTGTGAATCGCGAACAACTTAAATATACGCTTATCGAGTCGGAATTATCAAGGGCCGGGGCCGGCAATTCTCTGACTTGCCTCCCTCCAATGGATCCTCAAGTATGATTTAGATTGTACTCATTCCACCACTTAATTATTGAAGTTCGGTATTGTTATTTATTGTCACTACCTCCCCGCGGTCGATTGCAATTTCCATACCGCCGCTTTCCTTGACGCGAGCCAAGCTGCCCCTCTCCGGAATCGAACTCCTAATTCCTCCGCCACTCATTACCACTATGAGCCACCATCCTACCACTGAAAGCTGATAGGGCGAAATTTGAACGACGCCGCCGGCACGGTGGCCGCGATCCTAATAAAGTTATCATTAATCATCGCGTTAACGAGCACCCAGGCCCGCTGGCCGACCTTTTATCTAATAAATGCAACCCTTCCGTAAGTCGGGTTTGGTGCACGATAGCTCTAGAATTTCTTTACGGTTATCCGAGTAGCAGTACCATCAAACAAACTATAATCGATTTAACGAGCCCATTCAAGTAGCTTCACAAAATTCTGAATTAGTTCATACTTACACATGCATGGCTTAATCTTTGAGACAAGCATATGACTACCGGGTGTGATCAACTGTAGCAATCCTCAACGATGCTTTCACCAAGACTTGCCAAAAGGCTCGAACGTGGATCATAGCTGCTCGCAACGAAGCGACGATCACTTTGTTAGACAGAAAAGAGTACAAACCTCATGCCCAATCAAATATACCACATCCCAGAGCTCAAGCAACTTCCCTCTCTAGGCACTACAATCCCCAAACACGAATGTGTGTGTGTATGAGAACCGGGACATATGGATAGCTTATGGTTCACCCATTGATCACCCAACAAAGTGGCCACGAAAGGCAAAAAAATAACACGCTTAACCGGCTAATTACCATAATAGTAGGTACCCAACACAAGAAACCAAACGCAACCAAGAGATTAGTATCACTTGGAACACAACCGGGGTGCTGCCAGCGAGGATGGACGCTGCTAAGCGCAAAGTGATCCAACCAACCAACACAAGCCAAACACCACTCACGCGCCTACACGTATGCCAATCTCAACTTTGATTCAACAAACGACTAACAGGCAACAAGGCCATGGAAAAATCCTGAACGTTGAATGGAGGGGCAAAGAAAGAACCGCTTTGGCACGAGAAGTTACACGACGCTACCTGACATCGCCTCAAAGACGACACATTGGCAAAGACGATTTAGGCCGCAGCGACGACGCGGCGCGCTGGCAAGACGACGCGCTCCCGGCAAAGACGATGCGGCGACCGGCAAAGACGACGCGGCGCTCCCGGCAAAGTTTTATCGCGGCGAACCGGCAAAGACGACGCAGAACCGGCAAATACGCGCGTCTCCCGCAAAGACGACGCGGCGAACCGGCAGCACCACGCGGCGCCGCGGGTATAATTCATCGCGGCGCCGCGCAGCACGACGGCGACCGGTAGCACGACGTATGAATCCTACATTTACGCATAACCGGCAAAGACGACGCGCGAATCGGCAAAGCATCTGGCCGGCGTAACCGGCAGTGACGACGTGTATCCCCGGCAAAGATTTATCGCAGTGACCGGCAAAGACGACGCGGCGTCCTTCCCGCAGCACGACGGCGTCCCGCAGCACGACGTGACCGCAGCACTACGTGAACCGCAAGACGATGGCGTTCCCGGGTAAAGACGACGCGGCAACGGCAAAGACAACGGCGGAACGGGCAGGCACGACGGCGCCTCCCGCAGCACGACGCTGGCCGGGCAGCACGACGGCGCACGTGCACTCGGCAACAAGTCCCCCTATAGTACATTTTATATGCATTCGGGGCTGGGGCTTGCAGGAGTACAAGCACTCAGTGCCTGTGCATAATTTTTTCCACTCATCGGCTGCGCGCCCGAGCACGACGCGGCAAAGACGACAGCAGTGCCTCGACAAAGCGATGACGCGGCGGATCGGGCAAAGACGACGCGGCGCCCCCAAAGACGACGCAGTGACCGGCAAAGACGACACGCGTCTCCGCAAAGATTTATCGCGGCGTCTCCCGGCAAAGACGACGGCGACCGGGCAAAGATTTATCGCGCCCCGGCAGCACGACGGCGCCCCGCAGCACGACGCGTATTCTCGCAGCACGACGGCGACCGCAAAGACGACGTGTCTCTGCTAGAAGACGACGCGGCGAATCGGTAAAGACGACAAGGCGTCTTCCGGGTAAAGACGACGCAGCGGCGGCAAAGACGACGCATTTGCCGGCAAAGACGACGCAAGACGGCACTCGGCAAAGCAAGTCCCCCCTATAGTACATATATGCATTTGGGCGGCTTGTGCGAGTACAAGCACCTAAAAAGCCGCCGGTGCATAATTTTTTTCCACCATCACGATGCAGGAAGTAAAGACGACGGCGCTCCCGCAAAGATTTAATGCGGCGAACTGGCAAAGACGACGGCGAACCGGCAAAGATGACGCAGACCGCAAAGACGACGCAGAAACCAAAAAGACGACGCTGCCCTGCAAAGACGACAAGTAAGGGCCGGCAAAAGACGACGCGCACGCACTCGGCAAAGAAGTCCCCTATAGTACATTTATATGCATTTGGGCTAGTTGCAGAGTACAAGCACCTAAAAGTCACGGGGTGGCATAATTTTTTTCACCGGTCACGACGCTACAGTCTCCGGCAAAGACGACGCTACAGCAAAGACGACGCTGCTGTCTCTGCAAAGACGACGTGCGCGCTGGCAAAGACGAGCCGCAGTCTTCCGGCAAAGACGACGTGCGACTCCGCAAAGACGACGCGGCGCTCCCGGCAAAGACGACGGCGTTAAGGGCGTCGACGCAGGCCCCGGCACGACGGCGTTGCCGCAAAGACGACGCTGGCCCTGGCAAAGACGACGGCGAACCGCAGCACGACGTAGCGCCCCGGCAGCATTTATCGCGGCGAATCGGCAAAGACGATATCGCAGTATCTCGGGTAAAGACGACGCGGCGAATCGCAGCACGACGCGGCGCCCCGGGTAGCACGACGCGGCGAATCAGAAGACGACGCCAGCGTCTCCCGGCAAAGACGACGCAGTACAAGGGCAGCACGACGTACGGCCGGGTAAAGACGACGGCGCAAGTAAAGATTTACAAGATCAAGACTCGCAACAAAATTTCTATATAAGACATTTATATGCATTTTGCCATTATAGAGTACAAGCACCTAAAGTCAGCTGGTGCATAATTTTTTTTTTCACCATCTTTTTCATATTTTTTATGATATAAACATAAAACTTTGATATAAAATCAATATTAATGTTGGAAAATGAATTATTTCTCAATTTTATTTTTATTTTTATAAAAAATTTATTTTTAATATTTTTATTATTTTTTATAAAAAATTTATTTTTTAATATTTTTATTATTATTTTTTTTTTTCTAGTTTTGTCAAAATCGATTCTCACGCATTTTACTTCCAAACCTTCCACCCACATCATTTATAATGACGCGTAACGTTCAACCCCATATCAACGCATTTCCGACGTAGCCAGACGACTAACATAAGCACGCATCTCCGGCACGGAGATTTTCCACCCAAAAACCCCTGATTTTTATCCGTGCAACTTGCACAACATAATAAGCGTTGACACTTAATAGCACTCGTCGCGATGCACGAGGAGGCACCAATCCGCCCAATTTTGTAAACGATAATATCCGAACTACGCTGGCCTTGGCGCCAGTTATTATGCAAATCTAACAAACTTAGCTCACGATAAGGACTAAAAGGAATTTTTCGATAAACGACGCCAACAAAAATTCATTTTCATGGAGTCATTAGAAAACCATGCACATGGCTTCGAAAGCAAAGACTTCTCTCAATATATATTTCACGACTTGAGGCACTCACGCATGATTTTCCAAACCTTTCCACCCACATCATTTATAATGACGGTAACTGTTCAACCTAATATCAACGTGACGGACATAGCTTGCACGACTAACATAAGCACGCATTCCCCGTACCTGAGTTTTTCCATCCAAACCTCCCTCGATTTTTTTATCCTGCACAGACAACAAAAATAAGCGTGACACTTAATAGCACTTGGTCAAGATGCACGAGGAGGCACCAATCCGTCTAATTTGTAAACGATAATATCCGAACCATGCGGCCTTGTCGCTCAATTAAGACCTCCTTAAGACCCCCAAGGCCCCAAGGCCCCGCCCGGATTATTATTATTGTTATATTAATAAACACCATTTTCATGGAGTCATTAGAAAACTAATGGACATGGCTTGTAATAACTACTACAGCACGCTAGCGAATGAGTCCCCTCTATAGTACATTATGGTGCATATGTGAGAGTTGCAGGAGTACAAGCACCCCAAAAAGCTGCATAATTTTTGTTTCACCATCACGCTAATGAACGAGTCCCTCTCTATAGTACATTTATATGCATTTGGGAGCGGCAGGAGTACAAGCACCTAAAACTCCGCTGTGCATAATTTTTGTTTCCACCATCATGCCAGCGAACGAGTCCCCTCTATAGTACTCTTTTTCCACCAACACTTGACTTGTCCTGCTCGAGTGTCATCCTTGAACTCCGCATCGCAACATGTGCCATTTTAGGATCTGGGGAGGGATCTAATCGAGCGACAAAGGGCCGATCTCGCCGATCGCGGCGCTAGCGCTACTCGGCCGCTTACAATACCCCGTCGCGTATTTAAGTCGTCTGCAAAGGATTCCTCTCGCCGCCACACGTGGAAATTGCATTGCCACGACGGCCGCCGAAACCCTTCCGTCTCGACGGCTTGGCCAATGACACGTGCCCTTGGGGACCGGAGGCCCCTACCGGGTCGGCAACGGGCGGCGGGCGCATGCGTCGCTTCTAGCCCGGATTCTCACGAGGCGCTTCAAATATAATCCAACATTTAGCTTCAAGACGGTTTTTCTGAACCAAGTCAATAGCCACCACCAGCGAATCCAACGGTTCTCCTGGCTTCAGGTTGAATTACTATCATGACAATCACATCAAAAGAGGGGTAAAACTAACCTCGCCTCACGACGGTTGCCCAACCCCAAATTTCACGCTCCCTTTACTGGGTGGGTGAACAATCCAACACTGGGTAACGGCTTTCATACGATAGGAAGAGCGACATCAAGGATCAAAAGCAATCGCCGCTTATGAACGCTTGGCCGCCAAGCCGCTTATCCCCTCAGGGTAACTTTTCCGACACCTCTAGCTTCCGGGCCCGGCGTCTAAAGTGATCAAGTAGCCACGCTTTCACGGTTCGTGACTGTGACTGAACCGGGACCAAACGAAGCTTTTTTACCCTTCCCTGCTCCACACGAGATTGCTTCGTTTGAGCTTCCATCTTGTGACACTGCTATCTTTTTAACATGTGCCGCCTCTACCTAAACTCCTAATTGACAATGTCTTCGCTCGGATCGGCCCGCCGAACGAGCCTTTGGTCCAAAAAGCAGGGCAGCCGCTTCCGCCCGATTCACGGAATAAGTAAAATAACGCAAAGTAGTGGTATTTCACTTTGCCTTTCGCTCCCACTTATCCTACACCTCTCAAGTCATTTCAAAGTCGGACTGTGAGTCAAGCTCACCGTGGTCTTTCCTCACGATTTCGCCAAGCCTGCTCCCTTGGTCGTGGGTTTCAGCTGATAAGATGTGGATTGGAATCTCGTTAATCCATTCATGCTACTAATTAGATGACGAGGCATTTGGCTACCTTAAGAGAGTCATAGTTACTTCTCCCGCCACAAGCATCTGCTGGGCTGCTTGAATTTCTTCTACTGACATTCGTAGCACTGGTGAATCACATTGCTAGCATCCAGGACCATCGCAATGCTTTGTTTTAATTAACAAATGGATTCCCCTTGTCCTGCATCAGCTTCGAAGCCGATCAAGCTCGACGCCCGGGGAAGTGCCTCGAAGGAGCTGCTCTCAGTCTGTCTCTGCCGCATCAGTAACCTGGGCCACGAGCAGCCTCGAGCAGCCCGCCAGCCAGCCTTGGAGCTCGACTGACCCCGTGTCTCGCCGAGCCCAATCCTTTTCCCCGAAGCTATTTCGATCCATTTTGCCGACTTCCCTTGCCTACATTGTTCCCATCGACCGCAGGCCGCTCACCTTGGAGACCACGCGTTATGAGTACCGGAAGCGTGGACGGCACTCGGGTCTCCGGATTTTCAAGTGGCCGCTGGGCGCACTGGATACCACGCGACGCTGGGCGGCGGCTTCTTCCAAATTGGCCGATTCTACTCTCCGCCGAAGCCAAGCCTGTGTGGGCAAGCCGTTAAACGTAAAAGATAACTTCTTCCCGAGGCCCCCGCCGACGCCTTCCGACTCTAACGCTGCCGCTAACCGCCACGCCCCGGTTCGTAGAATTTTAACCCTGATTCTCGAGTACTCGCGAACGCTGCTTATCTCGTCAGCTTCCTCTACCCCAGGATCGACTAACCCACGTGCAAGTGCCGCTCACATGGAACCTTTCCTCTTCTCGCCTTCAAAGTTCTCTATTTGAATATTTTGCTACTACCACTAAGATCCGCAGACCGACGCCGCTCCGCCCGGCTCGCTTCTAGGTTTTACGGGCGACCGCCGCCTCCTACTCATCGGGCCTCGCACTTGCCCCGACGGCCGGTATAGGTCGCTAAGCGCCTATCCATTTTCGGGGCTAGTTGATTCGGGCAAAGCGAGTTGTTGCTAATACTCCTGGGCCGATTTCGACTTCCATGACCACCGCCCCGCTGCCTTAATCGACCAACACCTCAAGGGATCTAGGTTAGCGCTGCTAGCTTGGCAATCAGAATTCAAGCTTCCGTTCATCCCGCGATCGCCAAATTGAGAATCAAAGATTTATCACCGGTCATACCTTTATCTACGCTGAAAGGAAGTATATGGTAATTGATCGCGACCGTATCTCAAGAATAAACTTATCTCGTGCTTAATAGTGAAATTATGAAATGTCAATTTGAACGGTGGTTGTGTTTGAGGTATTCTCGCTATTTATTTTTGTGGTATTCATGTTTAAATTTGTATATGACGGGTGTGTTCAATTGGAGTATATTTTAGTATCGAATGATCTCGTGAATATATTTTTACTTAGAATAGTTCCTATATGAAATTGTTGTATCGTGTATTATGGATGCTACGTTGAGATTGTTGTGTGTATGATTGATATTATATGTGTGATTTGTAACTGTTTGATTTCGAGGATATCGGTATTTGTGTGTTCGGCGTTAGCCCGCTGAAAAGGATGAATTGTTATACATAATGTTATTGTGGTTTATCTTGTAAGTTATATTATAGTAGTTGTAAGCATTTAACGTGGTGTGGTGAAATTTTTGCCGTTACTCAATTATGTGATATGGAGTAGTATGGTTACACAAATTATGAGTGACAGATCGTATCAGCGTTTATGAATTTTAATTTTTGAGTGGTATTTGGAGGCAATTGAGTGATGTTTATAATACTAAGATTGATAATAATAATAATGCGTATAATAAGACGAGTAAGCTCGAATAGTGGAAAATTGGCCGGTTGAATGTTATGGTGTAAGAGAGTCACCGCTTTAAGTTAATTGACATAAGATATTAAGGAGCTACTTAAGACGTATACTATATTGGGGAAATTTGAGAAGCATGCGGTCCTCGATGTTAGTTGATGTGCGGTACGCCGAAAAGGTGCTGAGTTTATAATTTGAGTGGGTAGAACAAGTTGATGTTTGGAAGTTAGTTGTCGAGATAAGTTAAAATGAGAGGTATCGATTTAAGCGATCGGGTTTTCACCACATAAACCATTATCGACCATTCCATTAACCACACAACCCTAACCAAGCAATGTAATAACCCGTTACTTAAAAAAAAAAAATAAATAAAAAATAAAAATAAAAATTTTCGGCCTACGCGGGACCCGAATAGTATAATTTTTTTCGATGATAATATTATTTCGTGAAACTTTTGAGCCGACTTCATTTATAATTTAGAAGTGTTTGCCATGGAAGAATTTTATCTTTGAAATCGGGTTGGTGGAGTTTTAAGTACGATAAGCGCAGAATTAACCGAAACCGAATCAGACTCGAAGTTTTTAAATATCTAGTCAGTTTATCTTCCACATCATCATTTTGAGATCATCTTCTTCTCTTTTTACTATAGGGCCGAAATACCACCTCCCCCCCTTGAACAATTTTTTTCCATTTCTCTTCAATTGTCGCTCAAACTCAAAAACCGTTTAGGAATATTGTTCTTCATCATTCTCTTCGAGTTAAGGTAAAAGCAAAATTTCAAGTCTTTTCGAGATATTTCTTGGGTTTTGGAGATAGTTGACTTTTTGGTTGACTTCTTTACATAATTGAATTTTTATGATAAATCTTAGTTGGTTATGGGTTCCGTGACGTATATATGTGATGAATTGCATTTAGAGCTCAAGCTGGTGATCGCTAAGGTCGAGTTGACTTTCTAGTTTCCGCGGACTTTTTGAGGTAGATATTTTCATAAGACTTTAAATGTGGAGCTTAATTGGGACCTTATTATAAAGCATATATGTTAAATCGGGTGATTTAAAATTCATTAAAGGCGCTTAGGTCAGGTGCTAACATTTTCAAGTTGAGATATAATTGATATTTTGGAGTATGATTGTTAATTAGGGACCCGCCGACAACTAGAATGACATATAAGTTAATTTGTAATGATAAAATGATAAGTGTGGAATTTTGAAGCGGCGCATTCCATTCGTCAGGTCCGGCGAGTTTATAATTCGATAGTTTGCCCGCTACGTTAGGATCATGAAATCGTTCGGCGAGAGTTGGTAATGTTTATTCTAGAACGTGAATTCTTGGTATTAGTTCCCAGTACACTTTCTCAGCTCTAGGCCTTCAAGGGGAAGCGGCACGCCTGCGATCGCTCTTCGCGGAGGACTTTGGCAGGATAGCCAAGTAGAGGCGAGTACTTATCTCACGCATTACCTTATGTACTTCTTTTTAAATGGTGTAATTGCCTTTATTAATTATGTAAAGGGTGTACGTGTCTTGTAATATAATTATGCGTGAATGGCGATATGTCCTCGCGACATGATTACGGGAAACGGTATACATGTAATGGTTGTAATGATTACGTGTGAGCCTAATATGATTATGTGACTCTATTCTCGCAAAGATCAAGGCCGGTTTGGAGGTGTAAGTGATGGCCCCGAACTCCCAACTTATATTTCAGATTATGGCCTCGACGGCACTTCTGGGTGTATTTATGTGGCTTTGCTCAAGACTGGTGGTATCAAGCAGGCCTTGACGGCACTTCTCTGTGGTATTTGTGTGGCCTTGTCGGCAATCGGGTGGTATTTATGTGGCCTTGTCGGCACTTGTGGCATTTGTGTGGCTTTGCCTGGCACTTGTGGTATTTATGCGTGGCCTTCGCGCGGCGTGTCGCGATTGATTTACGACGCACACGATACCACGCTGCTATCGGCTGGAAGTAAAGTAGTTGGTTATTGAGAGGTGTTTGATGGAGTTATGTATGATTTTGAGGTGACTTGAGTATTAGGATATGACCCTATAGTTGGGACTACTAGGATTAGGGTGACTCCTCCTTCCTTGCAAGTGTGATATGTGACGCTTATCGCCCTATACTACGGCATAAATGCTACGCGGTATGATTCTCTTTGATCGCTTTGTCAGGTGCATTGTCGAGGTGGCCCTATACTCACGGTATAGCTGCAGGTTTGGCCTCTATACTACGGTATAGCGTAAGGTATGATCTCTTTGATCGCTTTGTCGCGGTGCATTGTCGGCGCTGGCCCTATACTACGGTATGGGCCAGGCGGCTCGCCCCTATACTACGGTATAATACATGGTTTGGCCCTATACTACTAAAAGATAGCCAGCGTATGACTCCCTTTGATTACTTTGTCGTGGTGCATTGTCGATGTGGCCCTATACTACGGTGGAGAAGGGCATGTGTGCCTTATACTTTGTGTATAAGTGCGATGTGCCTTATACTTTGTGTATAAGCGCGCCAGCTTCTTTATACTTTGTGTATAAGTGCGCGTGCCTTATACTTTGTGTATAAGCGCGGGGTTTTGGCCTTATATCAGCGGTGAGGCGCGAGGTGATTGTTGATTTGTCCATTCCCCGCAGTAGACGGATTGAGTATATGCGCATTAGAGGATGGTATACTGGTGGGGATACGAGATGTGAGGTTTGATGACTAGAGTTTTAGTCGTTGTTTAGCCCTCCCTGATTTACCTGGGGTGATTGTGTGCTTTATCTGAACCTCTATTATATATTCATGTGTTATGTCCGAGACTTCATGTGGAAATATGTTGTATGACTTTATCCGATAATCCTCAGATACATGTATTTTATTCATATTTTACTACGATGACTATTCCTAACTATTGTGCTAAAGCAATGCTTGCTTTGATGGTTATACTTCATTTTTAAGCGCCAGCCTTTGTCGGCACCATTATTTTTCTCGTGATACGGTATTTATTTTCGCTTGTAGCCTTACCGGCATTACTGTCTTTGTTAGATATGTTCTATATGGCGGCTAAGTGGCTAATGGATGAGATACCTTTTGAATGAGAACATTGGGGGCAGAAATTATCAACCGGGGTTTATGCTAACTGCTGAAGGATGCGTTGATGGATATTTTATACATATGGTGGAAAACTGGATTCAAAGGTGCTAGAATATAAGTTCTGATCTAACCACGACGCTGATACCATTGAGGTAAATAAGTTCCGTATACTAAATGGAGAATTCAAAGATAACTGCATTCTTAGGTTATCTCAATTTAAGATATATTACTTCCGGTCATATTAAGAAATGCATATATTGGAAGTGTCTTATGAGGAACATTAGTTGTCATAGGAGAGTATGATTGTAAAATGTGGAGTAGTACTTTAAAGTGAACTAAAGATAAGTGATTGAGTTGTATATGCATGACTTATGAGAGGTTAAGATATATGTTTACTATCAATGTTTCGAGGTATATTATATCGGGGAATTAGCTATACTTCAAAAGATAAATGTGATAGAGAAACACTTTTGTATCAAGGTAAACAGGAGTGTTGTTGACGTAGTGTGGGTTATCGGTAAGTTAGTTAGAAAGCCAATAAGGAAAGTTTATTTTGTATGCGAGTAAATCTATAAAATACTTGGGTATATAGTCTCAACAAAGTAAATCTAAATTATTCTTATTCGCATGAATGCAGGTTAATCCTCGTGTTATTTATTTTCACTCATGAAATAATTTCTAGCTTTATGGGCGGGCGTTTATGCCTGCTGTTATGATGACCGATATGCATTGCCGAGAAGCCTGCACTAAGATGGCGATGGTGGTTAAGACCTCAATACCATACTTTTTATCTTCTTGAAGTTTCGTTTGTATATAATTATTATTGACTCGAGTTGTATAACAAATTGTTTGATGTGTATTTATATTATGATTTTCAATGCTGTTGTACTATTATTGGTTAGTTCAATTCACGGACGAGTTATATTGTTTTATTTATGATTTAAAAGCAAGTCATTTTATTGCTTATCCAACATTGTGACTCGATACAGTCAGCGACGGTCCTAACCTCGTAAATACCCACCTTGGGGCTGGTCGTTACAGTTAAGTCTAGAAAACTCAAACCCATCTCCTTCCTCCAGAGAAATCCGAGCTCCATTTCCCCCTTGAAATTTCCATTTCTCTTCCATCTCACAAGCCTTTGGTCCTCAAATTTTGGAGAGTTTCCTCATCATCCTCTCTTCTCGATCTGCTGTAAAAAGGCTCTGATCTTTTTTGAGTATTTCGTGAGTTTCTTATGAGTTGACTTTTGTTGACTTTTTTGGATTTTGAATTATATCATATAAACGCATTTCAGCTCCTAAATTAGTTTTTTGAGTTAAACTTAAGAGTTTCGATGAAAGTATTTTTTGATGTTTGTGAGGATGCTTACTTTTTTGAGATTTGGGTTGACTTTGAGTTTTGGAATTTAAAATGGTATAGAATTATCGCTTAAACTTAGATCGCATGTATCGAAGTGATACATTTGATTTATGGAATTGAAATGTGTCGAGATGAATAGTTGACTTTCAAGTGACTTTTTGAGGGAAATGTAAAAATAAAAAATATGTCGTTGGAGATTATATATAGTTGCTTTTGGAATGAATTTAGTTGTTTCGGGAGTTAAGTTTGCTTTTATAATATCGAGGTATTATGTTGAAATTAGTTTTGCAGGTTTGGAGTAGTAATCGGGTTTTGAGGATAAATATTATTAGAAATGGATTTAGTTAGTTGGAAAAGTTGAAAAATCAAGTTGATTGAATCGTTGAAAATGTTAGTATTTTGGTTAAGACGCTAATCGATTTATGGATTTAGTCGATAGTTGAAATTGGCTATTTTAATGGTTACTAAACAAAATTAGCAATCTATATTTAAGTTGTCAATTTTGTAACTAAAATGGTTTGAAAAGTTAGAATTTAATTAAGATAAGAATTAAAATTGTCAGGAGTAGTAATTGTATTTTTGGGTAAGCTTTGATTAGACGCTGAACGGGAAAGACACTGGATTGGATTAGGAGGGGCATTGTTATTTCTAGCTGCGAGTACTAATCTCACGAGAGTTTTACTTATCGCTTGTATATGTATATGTTATTGAACTTGTTAGTTGTCTCGAGGATATGTTCCATTATTATTTCAATCGTAATAGATGATGTGTGAAATGGATGGTTATATATTGTTGATTGTATGCCTTGGCTTGGGGTTCTATTTTTTGATCTTAGCAATACGTGACTGAACGGAAGCAATACCAG